>JBBPTX010000117.1:0-65134 GCA_038094595.1 Pulveroboletus aff. annulatus
GGTCGTGGGATCAACCAACGGTATGTCGTCGGCGGTGGTGCAATCTACGATTGCGGGAGACAAGAGTACGCACGGGAGAAGTGTCCTGAGCGTCGAGGTTCACTCAAGAGTCGAACGAGACTCGTAGAAATGGGAGTTCAAAGGTAAGCCTTGATTGTCTAGGGCAAGGGAGTAGTCCTACGACAGGGAGATCAAAGCTAAGGGAAAGGCATAAGGCCAGATCGACTGGTATATATAGTGAAGAGTGACGGTGTGACCGTAACGTCACAGGGTCAAGGGTATAGGTTAAGGGCCGGCGTGGGAAGCGGCAATAGAATGTGAAAGAAGGCCATGGAAGGCGTAGGAACCACGCGTGAGAGGAAAACACAAAGGGGCCGGTGCATGCGGCGTAAGAAGATTGAACACGTGTGCGATAAGGCAACACGAGGGAGATAAATGCACAAGACACGTAAGTAGGATGACGTACGTGTAGCAGGGACCTCGGAGAGCCGAGGGACAAGGGTAAAGGGTTGGCGCGGACAACCGTGAGAAGAGCAGAAGAGTGAGCGTACACGCAGAGACGAGAGAAAGAAAAAGAAAAGACGTGCCCGGCACGACGAATCGTAACATACAGAGTAGTCGCTCACTCACGTCAGCCGTATGTTGGATGAGCGACCCGCTGCGATGAATTGCAGCTGTGAAGCCTTGAAGAAGTTCGAGTTTGGGAATATAGAAATCATTCTTGGTATTCCCCCCTTGAGTCCTGCGTGCGCCAGCATCCAAGATCGCCTGCTTGTAATTATGAAACTCGTGTAGAGCCTGCTCCATTTTCTGGATCGAGCTCTCTGTATGAACGGGACTCTGAGCTTGATAGATGAAGTCGATGATGGCCCGGATAGCCCGCAGAAACTCAGGGCCAACACCAGGAGCAGTAGCAATAATTGCGATCAATGTCCTTTGGATATCACGATATTCCCGCCCGGTCATCTGCTTGACGTGAGTGACTCCTTGAGTAAAATGACGTGCTGCGACGCGCTTATGCCGAGCCTTGAATCTCCTATCCAGCTCGTTTCCGATAAGCTCTTTGCACCACTTCAGAACGTGATCAAAAAAGAACTTGTGGAGCGTGTGGAGTATTTCGGGAACCAAGAATACGTGAGGGTCGGACAACGGCCAATCACGCCAAAATGGTAGATGTACTCCGCTGAGGAAGAGAAGTTTGGCAAGTTTTTGAAAGTGGGAGAGATCCCAGGGGTTTGCGTCCTCGGCGAGATCGCATAGTTCAGTGAGAGTAAGTTCGCCAGTGCAAGGGGCATGACGGATATCTTTGCCGAAATCTTTGGATGTAGCTGTCGAGGTGGGGGATGCGCTTTTGGAGACACAAGCGATCATGAGTTGTTCTGGTAAGTCTGCCGTCCAGGCAGCGAGCGGGGTAAAGCAGTATCGGATATTGCCATTAGGATCAGCCATGAATTCTCCGAATCTAGCTGCATGCTTGAGGTTGGCTGTGACCAAGTCAACGCACTTGTGCCATACGTGCGCTTGCAGGATAGACTGGTAATCGGGATGTGTTTCGAACTTGGGGATAGGCATAAACGCCACACATCGCCAGGCATGTGAAGTCGCCGCCATTCTAACGTGGGAGTTGATGTTTCCAATGCTGAGAAACAGAGGATGCATTTCCAAGCCTCCTGTCATCCTCGTTACCGGTGTTTTGTCTGACGCAGCGAGAATTGGCACAATCGTTGCACCCTCTGGAAGCTGATCCTAAAAATTATGAGTCTAACACGCAGTCAATAACCATAAGACCCACCTGGATACGTTCGGCTTCTTCACCAGTAAACCACTCACTGAATTCATGACCAGAGGGACCACAGATGTGAATAGGATCAAAGGACATTTTCGCCCCATACACAGGATTCGAAAATAGTGTTTTTACGACCTCAAGTCCATCGCGCCAGATAAGATGGATCTTAGACTGTGTCTTGTACCCGTCAATTTGCAGCTGTGTTGACCGCCATTTCGGACCAGATGGCAAGCAATCAATCCACCCGAAAAGCTGATCGGCAGAGGTAAATTTCGGTTTAGGATTATCGCTGTACTAAGACTGAGTTAGTCTGGGTGAACATGGAGAGTATCGTTGTGGATTACCCATGGTAGCGAGAGATATCTTTTAATCTGACTCTTCGTCATGGTTTCGACCAAGAACTTTCCTAGCGACCACTCGCCCAAACCTGCAAACAGGTAGTGAATATTCCCGCTTCTTTCATGCTCGAATGAGGGGTCATGGTCCATCTTCTGGAAAGCATTGTCCCCAGTAGCGAACAGATAGCCAGATCGTTCGTGATACTTGGCATATCGGCTGCCATCAGTAGGCCTTTGACCCTGTTGGTGAGTCTTGTGGGTGAACAAACCCTGGATATTTGAAGGCCAACAGGAGTCATTCGAGTTGAGATGCTCGGTTAGGGTGCTAGGTGTCGCAAACAGCGTTTCGCAGGAGGCGTTCAGACATGTATACCTGCAAGTAACATGTTCGCTAGCCCAAATCAAGTAAAAAAAATATTGCTTACCACCCATCAGACACAGGAACTTCTGTTATGGCTGCTGTTTCTGCGGAGGGTGCTGTTTCTGCAGGTTGGGCTGACATCGTGATAGGCTGACCGAAGTCTTTTGTACTCCGACCAGTCCGGCGCTCCAACAGCGAAGGCCGACCTTAAGGTCTTGAGGATTGAACCAGCCAGCTGTCAGGCCCTCTCAATGTCAACCACGCCTCCAATGTCTAGCCCACCTGCATCTTCCCCGCCCCAATCACCATGCCGTTCAACTGACTCAGAGACTCGGAGTCAAACGTCTGACAGGGCGAGAGGCCTTTTGTCCCGTTCTTGTTCAAACTCCAGGTCGTCCAGGTCTTACAGGCCCTATGACAGGTCACCCGTCCATGGCGCTAGGGAAAAATGGTTTCTGAGGAATACTTTGCGAGGTCCAGACACAGAGCGCAGCCTTAAAGAAATCGAAGCGGTAAGATAATTCTGATAAACATTTGACTCATGATCGCACTTAAGCTGTTTGTAGGCTAAGCCACTTTTTCTTGGTGGTCTACAAAGTCTGTCCGATGCCGCCCTCCAAGAAGCCACCTTGATGAAGCACGTGGACCGTGAAACACAGTGCCATAGGGCGCTAGCTTCGGCATGGGAGATCAAGTCGGTTGAACACAAGCTCAACTTTGTCCGGATGGTGCATGCTGATGAAGCCGCTATTGCTGAGGCCTCCCTCGTAGAAAATGAAAGCGACTCATCCCCCTCCACCTCACAATCAATCTCTAATCTTGAAGATCTGAAAGTCTTTTCCGAACAAGTCCACGCTGAAGATGAGGTTTTATTCCTGAAAGCTGAATTACAGCTTGATCATGTAGAGTCTGCTGTTGGTGTTCGATGCAAGATGAAGCAACGACATGAGCAGGGAGGGCCAGCAATTTATGATTCGGCTGATTCAGCTGATACTGATGTGGGCTTGTGAGGCAGACGCGAACTTAATTGTAAATGTGCCGCATTAAAGGTGCATTCATACGTGTCAGAATGACGTCCACTGACAACATGTTTAGTTTTTTTTTTATATCAAAGTAACGAGTAACGAGTAACGGCTTGCGACTATTGTTATTTCTTTCTTGAGCATAGCTACCTGTACTATTGTAGTCCTCAATGTCCATTTACTATGCACATCTTTAAAAGTTTCCTTTTTTGTTACTCATATGATTACAATGTTCAAGGTCAGCAAGCGCACCAGCGACTGCACTTCTACAGTACTTCATGTCCGAAACTCAGCGAGGGCAACCCAGACGCAGGAATCCATACACAGGCCCGGTGAGTCTCATTCACAATGTCACGAAACGACATTGTTACCATTGGTAACATTTCAGAATTTCCGTGCCGACAATGGGTTTAATCCATCTGGCAATCCGATCACTACCCAGCTCGAAAACACGCTCGAGAGACCACTTTCATATGAAGCATACCAGTCATCATCCATGCCAGAACGGCGATCCAGCTCAGTGTCGTTTGTTAGAGGCCCAGCCCAGCCGCTTCAACGTGACCTGGCAGATGCCATCGGTCCTGTGTCGTATCAAGGACACGACAATATTTCATTCCACTCCCGACATGATCCACTACAGTATTGCCAACCCGACCTTCTCTTTCCTGTTCCCGATCTTGGGATTGCATACAATCCACCCCCAGTACCACCACCACCAGTCCCGATACCACATGAATCCATCCAGCTGGTTGCAGCCTATCGTGGCCCACGACCGGGCGAAGCAATACGTGGAGAATCATTCCAGCTGGGTGTAATCTCAGTGAGTATTCCCTCGCTACAAACCGTTTTTGTAAACCTTACCGATTCAAAGTTCGATGCAGAAAGGTCACGCGAGGTCCAAAGACCTCCACCGCTTCGGCTTCCACAAGCTGGCTCTACCACAGCAGCACCACCCAGCCAGGGTGCTCTGGCTCCGTGTGCCCCCACCTCTTCTAACAGCATACAACCGATTAGCGGCAGGGAAAACCAGAGGATTCGTGAGACACTTACTGCACAGACCATACATCAAATGGTGAACGTTCACCCACTCCGCTCTGACAGCCAAACTGTTGAAACTGTGGTTTTGCGAGCCATCGTTTCATGCCTTGGAGATGTGAGGGGCAAGGCGTGTTTCCAGGACCCCGATAATCCGCACGTACCAGGGTATCGAAACATAGTCAAAAACCAGATGAACATGATCATCAAGGAATGCAAAATCGTTGCGTTTCATACCGCTGAGAATCATTACAAGCTAACGCCACCCCTCCGGATACGTAACAACTACCTTGCACAGCGTCTTGAGACGATCAGCGGACTCCTCAAGGAGTGGAGGTTTTGGAAGGCCCCGCAGAGGTACATACCACACAGAATCCTTGCAAAATAACTCAACTGGCGGGCCTCCTCTGACAGGACGCAAACGGAAACACTTTTGCTGCTATATTCCATCACGAAGCCATCACTAAGGGGTTGACCGACATGGTTTGGTCACATAGGACTAAACTGTACACTGCGATTGATTCCGAAGGCGACCGCAACCTTGACAAAATGTTCGGGTTCACCACAGCCCTCTTACGATGGGCACTAGAGGTCCACAAAACGTTCAAAGAACCAGATCTTGATGCAAGTTACAGGAAGGTTTATGATGAAGCATTGGGTTTGATTCCATCGAGATCAGGCTCGGACTCAGACTCGGCCTGGGATGTTGCTCGTCGTGAAGCACACTTATTGCTAGAGGAGCAGATCATTGTGCGGGGCAAGGAAATGATTGACTTTCGTACACGAGTGTAGTACAATTTTGAATGCAACATTGTCGTCTGCGATTAGATTATCTACAGTTACTTAACCCATAAGCAGCACTCCGATTGATACCGTTGTCGCATTTGACTAAATGGAGTTCCGGCTGAGTCGCTTTCTGGCCTAACCAACTACGTGTGGATAAAGCTAGCTTTATCCTCGGCTATTGTAGCAGATGCACCATCCACAGACACCCACTTGATTGTTCCCCGATGAGACAACACTCGGAGGGTGGCAAGCACCGAGGCTAGGGAAATGAACTAGATCCCGCCGCTGCGCTCCCCTCGGATCTCACTAGATAACGCCCTTTCCTTTTTTCGGTATCACGGCTTGGGTTCTTGTCGCAGTCACCTCCACGATGATGGCAAGCGCTGCAACCACCATGCTCCGTGCACGTCATCGCAAGCGATGATACCGTGCTAGTATTCTATATGGAGATGAGTTTTTCGTTGAAATCGAATGTTCCTCTCATTGCTAAGACGACTTATTCAGGTCATCTATCCAGCCATATTAACGCCGGGAGAACCTGCTGTGCAAGTTCATTAAAGCATTTGTCAGTGATCCGATCCTTGGCCGGACTGCCCAATCGGGGTTGATTCAATAAATAGACAGGGGGTACAGCCAAGGGACCTCTAATTTCCACCAAAGTACGTACGAGATGGCCATATCAACCTGCTTTACGGTAGGTGTCGTGTAGAAAAGCGATCGGCATTTTCGTTAGACCAAGATATATTTATACATATACATCATTATGGCTACGTACATCTTGGACAAAGCACACGGCATTCTTGATGGAGTTGTGGACACGTTGTAATTAGCCCCGCCTCGTGTTTTCTTGGTTTATTATGTGCCTTGTTCTGTGTGAAGAGTCAGTTGGTAATGACAGTTCACAGCCTTGTTGGAACATGCTTGGTCCACATGCTCCCGTGGAGCACGGTTCATTTCCTACCCTTGTATATCAACTTTCAAGGCAGTTTCTCGCACGCCTTACCCAGGCGTTATCCCAACGAGACGATCGTCAAGACACTGCTGTTAGATAAAGCAACGTCACAAAGTACTGCTCCTTTGTGGAAATTGCCACACGCTCCCTGCTATCCCAAAACAAGGGTTCCGATTACGTGGCTTCTTCGTCATAAGTTACGGATGTTCAAAGTACTAGTGTGCCTTCGCGTCAATAAGGTAATATGCAAACCAGCTTAAGCTGGAGACTTACCTCCGGTGGGGAGCCTCCTAGTGTTTTACGTGCTTGAGAACGCACTAAAAATTCACCATGTGTCATGGATAGAGCCATGGTGGCGGCCCCGGTGCAAGCACGAAACAGATGTGCTTCGTGATCCTTATCCTTGGTATCGTACCTCAAGTCCTACCACGTCCGACATCGTTCTCAAGGACCCGCTGACATCCTTCAACGAGCCCATCCGTCTTGGGGACCACCCGCATGCTTCCGAACATGCCAGCGAGCATCGCCTATCAGGGGATGAACGTTCAAGGCCAATATCGTGTAAAAAAACATGACAGAGCCTGTGCAAATGGAGACGGATAACCCACACGTTGACAATGGTCACCAGGGATCATGGGATCGGTCACCCAACGTGAGCTTTTCAGTCGGCACCGTATCACACGTCCTGTATCCTGATCAGCAAAACTGACAGTGTGGAACCGCCATGACTTTTCGGGATCAGGCACACCCACCTGTTGTCGGCCTCTCATTCGCCCACTTCAAATATCTGGGTTACTGGATCCCCTGGGATTCACGAGATCAGATATCCGCGCAACCCACGAACGAACCTTGAAACGCATGACCGTCGCGCATTCTCGCCACCGCTGTTTTGTCTCACCTGGTACCTGGATCCGACGACCACCTCGGACGGATCGCGTCGATTGCGGGCAAACGGACGAATCGGACTTGTCCACTCCTGGAAGGCCAAAACCACGCACCCTGAGCGTCAAAAGAGACTAGATCGGAGATGCATGTGCGCTAGAACGACCTACGGTCCATGTTTCTCCCCACACACGCATGTACGGGGTCTGGAACCACCTTCAAACGAATCCGCGGGAAAAGTGAAACGTACATTGTTACCTTATTCGTGCTGCCCAGGGAGAAGAGCTTGTGCTGGGGCTTTGTTGATTGGTCTTGGTTTCTTGGTATTGCAACCCGAATTAGGAGTATCTAGCAGAATATCTCAGTCCATCGCCAGGTCCCTCGGGGTTGCCGGTGTGAGGGACGGCTGCACCACATGAGATTGTTTAACACTGTCAGCTGGTAGTGAGACCGTAACGGCCCATCAGTCTGAACAGGCTGGCGTCCTGACGGTGGCGGTCTTGATGATGATGGTTGCATACATCGCTTTGGAAATCTGGACGAAGAATTAAAGTTAGCAGACCAGTGTTCAACCTTCGTTGAACATCAGGGGCCGAGGCCAACAGCCGCATAAAATAATATCGACATGCAGGGGTAGTACTACTGAACAATTGCGACGACGATGCTACATGAAGCAAAGCTACGGTATTACTGATAGAATAGAATAATGTAAAGACCGAATTCAAAACCACTGGTGTAGTACAACGTCTGCAACAACCTATGCCATTAAAAACACAACACAATGCAAGTAGCTGAAACTTATGCGAGACTCATCCACATGCCCGCTTCAGGAATCTTACTTCGAGCTTCGAGGATTTTGAGTGCGCGTTGTCGCCCTCGTCCTTCGCTCGCAATGTTTGTTAGGTTAGGCTCGTCTCCACTCTCGTCTTCTTCCGCTTCTTCCTCGTTACCGGAGACAAAATCGAGTGCACCAGGGTCTATGGCTCTGGAACGATCACGTTCCGCATACGAAGCCTTACGGAGGGTAGTCGATGAAGTATGCTGTGCGTCTGGAAAAGCGGGAACTATCATTCCGGCTCGGTCTGAAAGTGATGTTTTAGGCTGATACGACGCCAGCGACAATGGCTCTCTCCGGCGAGATAGTGGGCTTATGTCAACAGGTAATGACGTGGGGAATCCGGTGTGTCCCACGGACCATCGCACATCTACGTTTCATGAGCAAGGGACCATCCAGTTCAACGGGTAAAACTTACCGCGGGAACTGCCCCAATCATTGTCATCCGATTCATTTCCCACTCGCCCAGAGCCATCCTCAATTTCTTCCGGAATAAGTGCTCCGGGGACGCCGTTCCGTCGTCTACTCACGAACAGCTGCCACGCCTTGCTATTTCGTTTCCACGCACTCCTGTGACTCGGGGTATTGGCTGCGACTAACTTTAATATCTCCTCTTCTTGCGGATCGACTTGCCCAGGATATTCAGGTTGGGCATCCAGTAGTACCGCAAGTGGAGCACCGCTATTAGGTATGCCGGTCGCAGGTTCATTGACAACTTTGGGTTGGTAGGCCGAATAAGCCGGAAGAGAGGTTGGTCTAAGGCCGGACAATGATTCTGGCAGCGCCCCACCACACGCTTGGCGATGGCGTCCCCGGCGTCGTACCTGTGCATTCTCAATGAATGGAAGAGTGGGAGCAGCATCCGAAGAGTCGATATCACTAGCTCCATTCTCCAATTCAAATATCAGTTCTGGAAATAAAATGAGTTACGAAAAACAATATTGAGGCTAGTAACGCTTACCTTCATTCTCCCGCGATTCACCATTGATCCCCGGATTCGCTCCTTCACCGGTTGCGGCCTCTGCTTGGATGTCAAACTTGACTTTCCTCGTCCGCGTCGTAGGCGATTTCGTATCTCGATCAGAGTTCTCTGGTGGATGTGAATCACCTTCGGCCCCCTTTGCGGGGGTAGTCGCATTCGCGGTGTTTAAATCACCATTCTCTTGAACCGGTTCACTGCTCTTTGGAGCGTCTTCGCTTCTGGTATTCGGTTGAGGTGCAGTTTGTTGCTGACGTGCGCGAGCAACGTCAGCTTCCAAAATTGTGAAGTACCTAAAACTGACGGCCGTATCCCTGGTTTCGTCCATGCTCCGCTTGAATGGTTGCCCGATGGTGTCACCATTCAAGCGCGGAGATAATGCCGGGGAAGAGTTTAGTGGTGAAGAAATTGGGCTTTCCGCGGAGCCTAGCGAAGACGGATGAGACGAGTACGGAGGTGGTGATCGGGGACTATCGCTTTCGGATCGTTCGCGCGCCTCAGCGGATTCCTGTGACATGTGGGGATGGTGAAATCCCGAGGTCGCCAACGAAACCGAGAGAGATGAAACCCTGGGGAGCGGGGATGACGGGGTCAGCAGTCTCGGTGCTGCGGTTGGTGTGGGCACGAAACTCCGAATGGAGACCAGAGGCGCCCCTGACGCTCCCGTTGTGGGGGACGAGAGGCCGCGTGAACTGTCCCGCTTGCGTGTCTCAGCGACTTTGGGTCCCATCTGCTTCTCCATCTCACCCATGTTCTCAACAAACTGCCGCCAGAGTCCTTCCACGTTATCTCGCAGGCCGTCATTCACGTTCTCCAGTTCTGAAAGCTTATCTCGAACGATTGCCGCAATTTGCTCCTCGGCCAATGATCTGAGATGTTCAGAAGCTTTGACAGCGATCGACGATAGATGGGTGAAAACGAGGTGGGAAGGTACGAAAGGTGCCGGAGGAAAGAGTGGCTTCAAGCTGTACAAGAAAGGTCCCATAGGACCGTCCGGTTGGGTATGAGATTCTTTAGGACTCTCCTGGACCGGTTGCGTTGATGTTGCCGTTGACATCGCATTGTGAGGTAAAGCGATGCCAAAGGTGGACGAATACGCAGGAGAGGACGACAGGCGCATGACGTCCTCGGCTAGCTAAAATGATGACAAGTCAACATCACTGAATGGGCAGGCAAGCAGTTGTATTGGAAGACAAGGCGGAAGTCGAGCGGTCATGTGGCGAGTAAAAGTACAAAAAAAGTAGTCGTTCATATGGCACTGGCCGGTGTGCTGGAGCAAGACAGGAGTCACTTACAAGACAGTCCTTGTGCACCTGGATCCATCCAGAACTGCTGAGGAGGGTCTCCTGTTCCACCCAGTCGGGGGAGGGCAGCAATGAGCCATCCTGCAGATCGCCATCGGGTGCGACCAGCTGTTGGACACGGTAAGCCGCTGTCTGACAGAGAAGACAAGTAAGGGTCGTAAATCGGACGCATCGGGACGAGTCCGCGGAGGGTGGTGCAATTTTTCTCGTCCTCATCGTGACTTGGGGATGCGCCTAGAAAAAGTTGAATAAAAAGGCACGACAACACCTCCGTAGGACATACAATCCGGATACCGTGCTCGCCCACATACGCCAGGGTATAGTCCGAGTCACCAGCGGTGGCCATGAGAAAATCGGGGGGGTTCTCAGCATGGAGTTGGGGAGATATGCGGACGTTGAGACATCTACAGGCCGTGGAGGGGACGACCTGTGGCATCTCCGGGCGAGGTGGTGGAGGGAAAAAGACAACGAGCGTTAGCGGTGCAGACGAGTTGCAGCAGCGGATTAGATGAATGTCCGGTGCCGTGTTTCATTCCCATACAAGGCGATATGAGGGCATGTTTTTTCTCACGGTCACGAGATTAGACCGGGTGTACACTAAACCCTATTCTAGGAGTAAACCTTGGACCCGTCACTTGTCCTTCTTTGTCTCCCCCTCGCTGTCAGCCTTGACGGCATCCTCTGCCAGCACCTGCCCGTACTCGTTCACCCGTTTGGGGTCGATGCGGTATATCCACCGCTGCGGACACATGTCAGACCGCGGCCTGGGCTCTATAGATAGCACAATCACCCACCTGATATAAGAATACCAAGAACACAAGGTCGTCCCGGAAGCACGCCAGCCGATGGAGCGTTGGCATCTTGATACAAAACCTGCACAGGACAGCCGCGTCAATTCCGCTACCCCATGTGATTGCATGGCAACTGTCTCCGATTCTTACGCGAACAGGTCGTCGACTACCGTCGACAAGGATTTATAAATCATGGCCTTCATTGGCATGTGTGCCACGCTCTATGGTCGCTAATGAGATGCTGCGTCCGACAAATATAGCAACAACGGACCTTCAGTTTATAATTGATGATGAGCTGGGGTATCAATTGTGCCTGTCACAATCGATCGTCGTCAGGAAACCCAGTGTGAACAGCAGTGACTTACAAATCCAAACATGTATACGAAAGAGGTCAGTGTCGAGATGATGTAGCTATACCAACCCCTGTGCGTCTCGTAAACAAGCGAGTAGATGCTGTACGCCACAAGCAGTGGGATGGCCACATAGGAGACATATCGAAACGCCAGCTTGTCGTATCTGGAAAAATCGCCGCTCGGTGTCAGAAATCTCCACGTTCCAGTACACTTACTCCTGTGTCCTTTTTTCATCCTCGTTGAGAACGTGCTTATCTGATCACGTTGGTTGTAGCATGCGAAGCATTAAAAACGTGTTCGAGGTCATACCTTTAATATTCAGCCTATAGGGGAACATCGATCCAGCAGGCGATGGCACGATCCCGATATCAACTGCTTTTGTGATCTAGCTCTTGCGATTAGCGCAAGCGAGATAATCGCTCACAAAACGTGACCTGCCTTCCATGCCTCAATAATAACACCCATTCCAGAGCCAAGAAGAATCATCCAACTCGTGTCAGTGTTGTTGTCAATGAGGTACAACAGAATCACAGTCTGGACAAACACGTTGGTTATGATCTAGAAATACATCAAATGTGGTGTGATGAATGTGGGTCCATCGGCCGCAAGCGGGCTTCGTACCGTTCTGCGGGTCCAAAAAATACAATCAGAGTGAACACAACAAAATAGCGCATGTGCTCACCTGACAGACACCCCCACGAGTTGTTTTTGTTGGCGCCAGTGTGATACATCCGACTTGAATGCCAACATCTCAAATCTGCGCCGAGTCAGCCAGCTCGGCCGACACTCATCTCATAAAACTCACACTGTGTGCAATATACTAACGAGCCCGGTTAGAGCGAGGAACCATGGATTAGTCTCGAGCAGCATTCTTTTTACCTCATCTAGTTCTGCGCCGGTGCCACCGCCTTGCTGCTTTATCGCTTCATCGAAGCCACGTGTCATCGACGCGAACAATTGAAATTTGAAGTACGACATTGGCTGGAACGATATTTGCAATGGAACACTGGGGGTTGTCGTATTAATCTCCGTGAGATGGGACCGCAACATCCAGAAATCGTTTGGGAAAACGATCGGTTTGTAAAAACCCTGTGTCCCAGTGGCATCCCTCGCGCCAGGAATCAAGTGAACATCTTTCTTGGTGTAAGCATCACTTGGTCTGCAATGATGGGTACTCACATTCGGACATAACCGGAGGTAGTTTGTCAAATGGAAGAGCGGTCCCATCGGAGATGAGAGCTAGTGTCAAGTTCTGTGCCGCATGTTAGTCCCTGGCCACGCAGCTGGCTTGTGGCGGTGGCATACCCTATACCAATGCGAAACAACAGCTACATCTTCCTCAACAACCTTTCCGAGTTACATTAGAACAATTCAGGGGACAAAGCAAAAAAATACCTCTTCTTCCTCCTCTTGTACTTCATCAGAACCCAACAGGTTTTTTTCCTTGCGTATCTTGGCCTTTGGCAGATACCTAGTCAAGACTAGGCCACGAACCAAGTAAGATGTCCATTATAGAAAGTACCAAGAGATTGACGAACGTTTGCGAACATGGTGTATGCTCTGGGGGTCAAAGGACGGATGCGACGGGTCTGGACTTGTGTCCTCCTTCGTCAAAAAGACGTCTGCCCAAAGAGACGCATTCCGTTGAACAGTCTAATTCGAGTGAGACGCTGGATGCACATGGCAAGGGAGGCTATGTACCTCGGGTAGGGCAATATCAAAGTGTTCCGTTCTACGATCGTTCCAGTCCCCGAACGTAATGTTTGACCATACGAAAGAGGGCAGGTCCTTGTCTTGGTCTTCCCTCCACCCAGCAGTCCATTGACGCGAAAATACGTCGCCGGTGGGCGATGTCGAAAAGTACACATACATAGAGAGTGGTTGCTCAAGTTCCCATGCAGGGTGGACCTGTTGCGGTGGCAGGAGGAACGGGTTCGCTTGACCGGCTGGGGGGGATGCTTCGCCTGCAGGAGCGGCAACTGGAGGTGTCTTGGGCTGCTGCGACGGCGCAAGCAGCTTCATCGCTGCACAAAACTTAATTGTCGACCTAGACCCATGCTCCCCTGCGCTTACCGAGCTGTGAAAAGGCCCATACTAGGAACACTTGCTATACCACAGTTTAGAGCTGCAACATGGGCGTACGTGTCAGAACACACCTGGACAGCTGCCAATACTTTGCGTAGTGGGCTGTTATCCTCCTGCGGTGCTGGCCGGGCACCTTGTCCTGCTGGCGGTTCAGCCATCCAAGTTGTGGTAAATGTAAGTGTAGAGAAACAAGCTTGTGTGATCGACGACTCCCACGCCTCGATGAGCTCGACCATCGGCGAGCCGTTTCAGCTTTTTCTTAGCAGCACCCTCTCGCAAAAAGTAAGGGACCTCGACGCTGTATTCTGCACGTACAACCGCGACTTTCCCGGGTATGCCACGGTAACTGCACAGGCGGACGGTATTCACATCTGGGACGTCAGTAAAAAGTTATTTCCTTCTCGGCGGACAAGTCTGATCGATCCAATACAGCTCCAAAATCTCCATGCGGTAGCATCATTTTCTATTGGGAACCAAGTCGCTTTCGCAGCGCCTGCCTTCACTCTGCCTGTCACGGAGGACGGCAAAAAGTCGGTCATTAGCTATGCAGTCATGCTGTATGCCCCCACCGTGGAGAAAACTCAACGTGGGCGTACGATCTGGGTCATGCGACAAAGCCTTTCCGGCTCAAGTGTGGCATCACGGGAGCCGACCGTCGTAGCCGTATGCCATTCCTGCACTCGAGACCCAATTGACTCTCTCCGACGCCATCCTAGGTTGATCAACCCATAATTCGAATATGTGGTACTGGCCACGCCTCAGTGCCACTATTACTGGTCTCAAAAAATGCAAGCCTGCTCCTTGCAAATGAACGTGTAGATGTAAAAAGCCAACTAGATTGGCCTGGGGAATGCGAACACTTGGAAACCTTTGTCTTCCCCCGCGAATCGTGTAGCTTCATACGGGATGACACAAGTTCATTTAGTGGAGCTGCCATCACTTGTTGTCTGTCCGGTACGATCTTGCACGTGCGACTCGCACTCTTGGGAGAAGAAGTCGTTCCAGCTGGAACATGCGAAATACCGATCCCAAGTTCAGCCAACGATACTAATATTGCTATGTCTGGCTTGACTTGCAGTCCGTCTGGGATTCTCAGTTTTATTGGTGTGTCTCCCGTGCTCTATCGTGCATATGGCATCGGTACATCATAATGCAGATTCACGTGGAATATGGGCAACATATCAACTCGCGTCCCTGAATTCTTCACTGGTTTCAATCCCCATTTCCGAAAATCTCCACCTTCAGCGACGTTATGTCCTCAAGGCCGGGGAACCAACAGCAAGGAACTGTTTCGCCGTCGTGTCTTTGGGCACTTCTCTCGTCCTTGTTGCTGCAATGCTAGAAGACCCCCAAGACCTTTCTCTCCAAATATGGGATCTGTCATACGGCGTCCTCCTAACGGCACAATCTATATCCATACCATCAGCGCTCTCCTTGGCACGTTTACGTCTTACTGTCGCCGATGAAGGACAAGTGCTTTTGACTGTGTCATCTGCACGACATCCCGAAAAAGGCACCGACCCCAAGCGTTCCACGGTACACATTGTACCCGTGGTCCCACGCCTCAGGTCTACCCTCGCTGCCGCAATTGGAAAAACGGCTCTGACTGCCGAGTGGTTAATTCCCCGCGCGTCAAAGCGCCAGAAGTCCCAAGACGCTGACGAATCCGCCAAGATCGTTCCCGATGTTCAAGCTTCCTTACGGAGGAATAATGCGCAGGAGGCCGAAAAAGTTTTCTTGAAGTGGGTTGACTCTCATAGCGTAAGGACCCAACCGTCTTCATGTGATTTTGCAACTAACCCGAACAGTCGAGGGAGGCCGTTTTGGGCCACGAATTTGTGAAAAAGATGTTCAACATTGTCTTACCTCCACAGCCTTCAGCCGATTATCCGTACACTCCACGCATAACACGCTGTCTACTCGAAAATGCTGTTGTCAGTACTATCATGCTCAATGGCCGCCTCATAACGGCACTCCGCCAACGAGGTGACTGGGTAAGAATCCTACTGCCCGACTAAATATCTCAGACCTTATGATCCGTCTAGGAAAATTTGATGTATGCTCTTACAAGAGTCACGGACGTCTCCGAAGATGAATTGATGGCGTCTGTGAAGTTTCTCATCGATAGACAGCGCAAGAACGGAGATGCCATGGAAGTGGACGCATCAGAGGGCTATGTTCCCCCTCTTTGGTCCTACCTGTCCGCCTGTGTGTCATACCCGTTCTCGTCTGCGCCGATGCGTCTCGCTATCCGCAAACACCTGCCCGACGCTCAGGATCTTGTCTTGGTCCTGGAGGTCTTGGAGAATTGGATACAAGGAGGTACCGAACATGAGATGGAAGTATTGTTCAAGTCGGTGGCGGCGAACGCGAACGCGGCTTTCAGCGGGGCGGATTCTCCTTCGTATCCCAAGGTATCTCCATCATGCTTGTTTCATAGCGACATGCTGACCCTGTTGTTAGGTCATCATGTTTCTCCAAGCCTTGCTCGATGCATCGTTTGTTGCTCTTCTCCAGTACCAACCCTCGTACGATATGCTGCGTCGAATCCTCTCTTATATAGAGCCCGAAATCACCCTGATAGAGAAGGTGGAGCCGCTACGGGGGGCGCTAGAGCCCTTCGTTAAGGCGCAGTTGCTCAAGGAAAGGACAAGTACGTCAAAGGAAAGCCCGGCCGAGTGGAGGAGACGGAGAAGACAACTCGAACAACAGGATGATTTGGATGTCGGCTTGTATAGGCTAGAAGAACTTGTGATCTAGGCGTCCGTGTATGCACCTAATTTGTACGAAAAATCAGGTCGTGTGACAAGTCTGTTTTCATGGAATAGTGGATACAGAAGTTACACGTCGAAAAAAAACTCGGTACAAACACCAGAATGAATAAACCTGCGAAGTAGAAGCATTTGGCAATGAAAATTTTCCAAAAAAGAGCGCTTAGACAGCGCTACTCTGAAGGGAAAGGCACATCTAACACATTGACATATGTCTTCAACTCCTCGTCTGCAATAGGATACGGGTTGTTCATGAGTCGCTTGAATTTCGGGTCCTGGGCACCTGGCATAATGCTCGAAAGGAAGTTGTATAGGTTTCCCAGGATCGACGCTTCGTGGAGTTCCAGGGGATTTCCATGGTGGGTGGTGAAAAAATCCTTGTACACCTGCTTCAGCTCCTGCCTCTCGGAAGTGTCCCTACAATGGATGAACCCGTAATCCACCAAGACGGAAGCAATCGCAACAGGATCTTCGCCGGGACGGTCCTCTCGCATGATGTATTGTTTTAGGTCCCAGACCGACTTGTTGGAACCCGCTGGCCAATCGCTATAGAGAAGATCCTTGAGAAAGACATTGCTGTGTAGCTGCAGGCCTTTGATGCGGAAGAGAGCGAGCAAGGAGCGTTCGCAATACGCACCACAGAACTCTTCAAAGGTGCATTTCTGCATCAACCGTCGGTATTGTAGACTCAACGCCGTTTCCTCTTCTGCAGACGTGCACGATGCGAATCCGAAACCGATCCAAAGGGTGGAAAAATTTGCGGGTGGGGTCCGGTCGGAGAGGATGAGCGCATATAGGAGATGGCATTTTTGGACTTCGAGAGATTTGCTTTCGATGGCATCCCTGATCTCGTCTGCAGGATCCTCTTCACACCCTCCTATAAACCTCCAGCTACGCAGCAGCGCTTCATCGGCGGGGCCCCGGTGGCTAAAAGGTGTTTCCTCTTCGGGGGGAGGTCCACCAGTAATGATGTGCTCGTTGACCAGGAACCAGGGAAAATAGATGCCCCATGGAGGCCACCGTTGCGGATCATTATGGAAAGTGGCTTTTATCTGATCCGCCAGTACCCCACGAATGCGCCAATCGTGGATAGTCTTGGGTGGAATCCCCTTAACTTTGATGAGACCTGCGTACACGACGTCAAAAAGTTGGATCAATGATATGTAAAGACTCCGTACCAGCATACAGGCCCAACAAGCTGCTTTTCTCGTCGAGAGTAACTGCACGATTGAACCCGTAATCTCTGCGGGTCGTCGGGAAGCTGCTCTTCGCGGACTGCCTGCGCGAGATGGTCTGCGGTAGTGGGCGGCGGCCGGTGGCGTCTACAATCGGACTTGTGCTTTGCCCAGTCGCGTTTCTGGCAAACGACTGAACAATAGTGGACGTTCTGGCAGCCGGAGCAACGCTTCAGGTTGGTCTCCCTGTAGCCATCCGAGGAACCATGACACGTGTGGCATGTCGGGATCATGAACGTATCCGACCTAGAAGATAGAGTTAGGAGACTCTGAGCCCGTCTGGGATGTCATTGGATTTGTTGAGAATACAAGCCGAACTTCGGCACATTCAAGCCACAGCAAAGATAATCAGTAGATAAAGTATATAAAATCGAACTTCTCCCCAGTTGTTCACCATCATCTTATCCCAATCCAAGTCATTTTATTCTAAAAGGACTAAAGATTCGAAACCTCGGAACTTGGATATCAACGCAGGAATCACTAGTTGGTCAAAGACAGTTACGTAACCAGAGAACCCCCAGATTTCAATTTAGACGACACAAGTCTATGAAAACTTGGAAAAACCTTAAACACAGTATAGGAACTTGAATGGTATGGGGGATTGATACTCAGCTCATCTTGGCAGAAGCCACAGCTCATATCAGACGTTAAATACATGAGGTGCAGTACAGGCCACTTGCGCACTCACAGAAGACATACACCTACACAAAATCCCGCTCTTGTAAACTAGTCAACACAATAATCAGATCTAACACTAGTAGTGGTTCCCAACCGCCAATGCTAACAACTTCTCGAAGTTGAACGTACCTAGACCACTGGCTGTGTCAAGGTGTCGATAATCAGGAGCCGACACAATTAGATATGGAAAACGTACCGGGATCCCACCCAGCTGTGGCGTTGAAACCATCTGTTCCACATCCCGTGATATTGCCCACCGTGATGTCATTTAATCCGGCAAGCCCCCTCGTGTACAGCCAAGTGTTCATAAGACCGAAGGGATTCTTGCCCGCGTTTATCCGTGCATCGTTAAGCATGGAGACTAACCCCGCAATGACGGGAACAGCGAGGGATGTGCCCCGCCTCTGCACTATATTATCCTTGAAAATGACATGGAAGCCAAACCCTTGCGCAGATATGTCGGGGATGCCCTGTGCACAAGGAAAGGTGAGCGTGTTGAAATTATTGCCCTGGATTGATGGCTTACGCGGCCGTCGCTAATACCATATATGTACATTAGATTTGGTCACGCAAAGCAGTAAGAAGGCGCACGGATTGTATAGGCCATCATAGATCCCAGGCGCAAGTTTTCCCAAATACCTAGGTACTGCTACACCTTGGTAATTAGGTCGATTGAACTAATGACGAAGTCTGATCAGTGAAACTGTAGAATGCAGTTATGCAGAGAAACCCACGTAACGACTGAACCCTCCCCCAGAAAAATTGGCAGCAGTTTCAGGGATGGAAACGGTGGCTCCAACGGCGGTCACGCTGTGTGCATTCAAATTCGATCAGACATATGACACGCCCATTTAAGCATACTCACTATGGACAAGAAGCGGGGAACGTAGGGATGAACGTAGCCCTGTTCGTGCCATCGTTGGTGAAGCATTGTTTGGGAGCTGGGTGAAAAGGACTACCACCGACACCTGCATCGCCAGATGGGAAGAAAACAGAAACACCCCGGGTACCGAGAGCGCCAAATTCAGAACAGACACGGGTAGCATAGCTATAGGGGACTGTCAGTCGTCAGTACACGACAATCAATAAATAGCATAAACTCTGTACCTGTCTGCTCGTGGTCCGTAAAACTGCTAGAGATCACCTGAGGAAGATCCTCCTGAGAACGCAGATAATCTAGCCACTGGAATAAAAGACGACGGAACTCAGGAAGAAAACATAAAGTGAGCAGGAGAGGAAAAAACCTCGAGAAATGGTTCGTTACTGCTCGTCTGAATAAATGCGTCAGGAATAAAAGGGCCCAAGCCACCAGTCGAATAAAAAATTGCGGATGTCGGGTAGGTTAGTCCAAAAGCAACCTGGGAAGTTATGCTAACTTCCCCCCGAGTAGCTTCGTCGCTTTGGTTGTTCTGTCCACCTATGCAATTTATCAGCAAATAGGTCGATTTTCTGAGGATAAAACATTCGTACCATTGATGGACACGAAAGTATAACTCGATCCGTTTGCTGCAAGGTTCTGCCACTGGAAAAATTGCTGGAGATCCTCGTCGTTGATATATTCATTAAGGAAACCCGTGACAGCAATTTTGTTGTGGTTGGTGGCAGAGGTGCTGTATCCAACGGCGTTGTAGATTTGTCTTATGCATATAATAGTAATCTATAGAATCAATTCAGTAGACGGCTCGAGATGCCAGATAACGATATCGTACATTGGTACGGCAGCTTGCATCAACTGGGTTTCCAGCAGGTCCGACGATTGTGTCACTGGCGGACTCAGAGGGATCATGCGACCGCTTAATTGACCAATGCAGGGTGCTCTCTAGTGGCTTGCGGCGAGTAAACATCGTTGTCGGCTGGATTAGCTCAACATGCTTATCCAAGTTCTCCGGAAGACTGTACTTTGTCGTTCTGACAATATTCTCCCCGCCGTCCGTGTGGGTATACACATAGTATTTCTGCGGGTGTCATGTAATTCAGTGCATGAGGACAGCGAGACAATCATAATTCTTACCGTGTCAAGCATGTCCTCTGCTAGAGCAACTGGGACACGAATGGTGATCCAATCCTGGGCCGATGATTGATGAAGATCTTCTTCCTTGATACCGTACGAAGACAACCATGCGGTGACGGCGTCAAGCGCTTCAGGGTGGGGTGCCATCAGTGCATCAGTCTCCTCCCTGGACAAGTGGGCACCGTAGCGTTCGTGGTCTGGATCGCTGACCTCCCACAGATGCTGTTCGAGAATGGAAAAATGTGGCTGGGGAAGGCCAATCTTGAGCTGTAGTAGATGATCCGAAGGTGCAGGGCTGTTGATGACCCAGCCGGGAGGCGGAGCATGGATGTTCTCCTTGATCTTGTACGGAATGTCCCTATAGTGACTAGCCTTGACGAAAGTGGCTATGAACATGAAACTTGAGGCAAAGGGGGACAGTCGCATGGCTGGGGGGAATGGTGTGGTGTTGGAAACTGGGGCTCATGACCATGCACCTTATATACCATTATGCAAGAGGGTTTTTGGCCATCCGCAGCCCCACGGCGGACTGAGCAACGCTAAGACAGTCCAGATTCTGACAAATGTAGTTCTTCCCGACCCACATCCTCATAAATCTTGCACGAAATCTTGGTAACCCCAAATTGACTGTAGTTTGGAGTGTTTGAGCACAGGTTTGGGGAAAATCTTGGGGTAGGCCCGCATGGATTTGTAGTGTGGAAACATGAGGCTAAAGGAAAAATGTAGACGGTTCGGACTAACCAGAAGCCTAAATAAGGAAAGGCGGTGAGATGCGTGCGATTGATCTCCAATAACAGATGGTGAGACCAATAGCCGAAGGCTACCTGGTGTGTAATCCGTGTGCGAGGGAGAAGCCGCCTGGGCTGTCAGCCCATTTGTCGCGTCAGTCAGGCGCCCCTCACCGGAGATCGGGGCCGTGTGCGGTACGCACAGGGATGGGTAAAGGAGCGGGTGGGTGCGGTTTCGAGCCGGGGAAAGCTCTCGTCAGGGGGCTTGGCCGCCATCCCGACCGCTGCCCAAGTTCCAGGTCCGTGTACTAGATGGAATCCCAGCAGTAACAGAGGTGAGGAGTAGGCGTAGGCAGTGAGGAAAGGGGTTCTGTAACAGAAGAGGATGTCTACGTACAGGACCGATGACCGCTACCCGGCCTCGAGGATGCGGCAAGGCCAGCACCCGGGGAGCCCCTGCTCCAGCAGTGACGGGCCCGGAATGTGTGCCACCAGAGGGACACGGGTGGTATGTGGGCACGACCTCACCAAAGGCTGGTCACGTAGGTTTGGGTCGGAGCAGCAGATCGTCGGAACTATGTAGTTGGGTAGTGCCACTACTGTGCTAGTGCTCAATTCCCTTAGATCTTCTTGCTACGGTGTGAGGTCGCGAACCACATGGAAAGAAAACAGTTTCTGAAAGTCACTCTCACAAGTGATCGCACGTAAAACCGAGCTTGGCAGATGAAGACTCTTGCTTGGGAAAGTTGAATCTAACAAAACCGTACCTTTAATGTCCCGTTCCCAAAGAAAAAATTGCCAAGTCATCGCCCGTGTTCGCCTTTCTGAAGTCGCAAAGTTCCGTCCGAGGGATTTTGTGCTCATGGGGCCATAGTATCCAATAAGATCAGCTTCTCATATAGGATTGCTCAGATCAGTCACGCCCGGGCCATCACGTGTCACACGTTGCGGCATTTCTCTCTGATGGTGTTGTTGCTCGTGTAGTTCACCTTATCAAGGGAGGCAGCTGTCAGGGAGTGCATGCAACTCTGGGGATGAGTCAAACGGAACGGGTGTTGAATGCGCCTGGTGCCAGTAGGCTGGCGAAGGAACGGAGACAGTAACGGCCCGAGACGTTGCGGCCCGGGACACATACATGGCTCCGGATTACCATCGCATATTCAACAGGCCCTCCGGGCATCTCCTGGACCCAATTTCACATTAGATGGCGGTGTGTGGTACTATTTTTTTCGAACGTTTATTTTATATAATGATAATCGATTAGTGAGGACTGATTTGAAGCACCGGTGTATATTCTCGGTACTGTCTGCTACAATGTCTGTCATTTGGAACGACCTCCACCTTTTGTTTCCAAGTGAACATGCAAGGGAAACAGCGTTATCCAAACGATAACTCGCGCGAATACGTTCCGAAGCCGCTTGAACGGGATCAACAGACGGAGGATCGTTAACAGATGTATCTAAGTTTGACACTGGAGTGTGAAGTCCCCACGCTGATACTAAACGCTGTGGACGACGTTGTAACAAAGTACGAAAAAGAAAGTTAGAACGAGGACATGTCTCCAAGCATGCATGAACGCTCAACAGTTGAATCATCCCGTTCTTACTCCATCCGTTCTGACACACAACCCCATGACGGTCCGCAATCCCTCTTAAATTAACGCTTGAAAAATATCGAAAACCCTTAAGTAAACGGTTCAGATCTGGTGCGAAAACAGGCAATTGCAAGAGAGGACCTCGCGGAAACATCTCATAATCATGCGAGTTGCGTTCGCAATAACCAACGAAAGCAAACTGCTCATTCAAGTCATCTACACCGACCGCATTTTGGTCCTCACTATACGCAGGCCCCACAGTCGGGACGAACAGAATCATACGATGGGATGGATTCATGATACTGCAACACAACGACAAGAAGACAAATGATGAGTTTTAAAAAAAGACACAGCAAACACGCAAGCGAACGAAACGTCCGTGCGTGAGAACAAGCTTGATAATTTGCGTTAAGTAACACGCGGCCCGCTACGGCCCGTGACACCTTGCATCACCCTCTTAAACCTGTCCCCTAAAGGGTCCAGGAATTACTATATCCGATCGGTCTCAGGTTATCAATTCAGCGCATCTCGACAAGCCCTTGCAGTCCCAATTGAAGGCTTCCAGTTCATAAAACACGCGTTAATGCTCCTCGAGGTGCTGTACAGGTCATATTAGCACACATTTACTTGAAAAAGACACATACACCACACAGAATCCCTAAAAAAGCTTTGTAGCCAACTAACTTGTCGGGTAACTAGAATTGTTCCCCATTTCCAACACCAACAACTTCTCAAAATCAGGCGTACCTGGCTGCATCAAAGCGTCAGTGACCAGGTAGGTACCGATGCAATCAAGAAAGGTAAAATAACGGGACCCACGAGATCCCACCCAACCGTGGCATTGAAGCTATCTGCTCCACAGTCTATGATGCTGCCCACCGCGATGTCATTCAACCCAGCATGCCCACTCGTATACGGCCATGGGTTCATAACCCGATGGGGGGTTTCCCGCGTTAATCCGTGCATCGTTGAGCATGGAGACAAGCGACACAAAGATAGGAGCAGAGAAGGATGTGCCCCGCATCCGCCGTATATCACCCGGGTGAATGATGTTGAAGCCATAGGCATGCAGAAACGTCCAGGATGCCCTATGCCCAAGGAAAATGAGTGCATTACATTTGTTGTCCCAGATAATAACTGCTTACTTGACCATTGCCAATACGGCATATATTAGATTTGGTGATAAGAAAAGCTTGCGAGTTGCATAGTCCATCATAGATTCCAGGAGCAATGTTCTTTACATACTTTTTTACTCATCCTGGTAACTGGGTCGAGGGAACGGGTGGTGTAAATAAACCCACGTAACGACTGAAGCTCCACCAGAAAAAATGGCGGCGATTTCAGGGATGTGAGCGGTGCCTCCAACGGTGGTCACGCTGTGTGCACTGGAACTCAGTCAAACATACGACACACTCATCAGACTACACTCGCTATGGACAGGAATCCGGGAACGTAGGGATAAACCCGGTCCTGTTGGTGTAGTCGTTGATGCACAGTTCGGTGGCTGGGTGCAAGGGACTACCACCGACACCTGCATCACCAGAGCTCAAATGCAAACTGGGTATCCAAGTCGCTCCCCACCCGCAGCTTTGTCGCTCCGGTTGTTCAATCCACCTATAATTGGATCCGTATGCCGCAGGGTTCTGTCACTGGCAAATTTGCTGACGATCGTTGTTGTTGATACTCATCAAGGAAACCCGCAATAGCGATTTTGTTGCCGTTGTTGTTGCATCCAGCGGCATTGTGGATCTGTCTAAGGCAAGCGATAGTAATCTACGGACTCGGAACCGATTCAGTAGATAGCTCGAGATATCAGATGTTATCAACGTACATTAGTATTGCAGGTGGCATCAACTTGATTTCCAGCAGGTCCGATAGTTGTACTATTGGCAGACTCGGATGGGTCAGACGACTGCTCAATTGACCAATGTAGGGTGATCTCAAGTAGCTTGCGGCGAGTAAACACTGTCGTCAGCTGGATTAGCTCAACATGTTCATGCAAGCTCTCTGGAAGACAGTACTTGGCTGTTCTCTCCCCAGTCTTTGAATGTGTATACAGATAGTATTTCTGTGGGAGTCATCAGATTCGATACATGAGGACAGCGAGAGAACCATGATTGTCAAGCATGTCCTCTGCCAGAACTACTGGAACGCGAATGGCGATCCAATCTTGAGTTGATGATCTTCTTCTTTGACACCGTGCGAAGATAATCATACGCTGACAGCGTCAAGCGCTTCAGGATGGGGTGCCATCAGTGCATTAGTCTCTTTTTTGGACAAGTATGCACCGTAGCGTTCGTGGTCTGGATCGCTGACCTCCCACAGATGCTGTTCGAGAATGGAAAAATGTGGCTGGGGAAGGCCAATCTTGAGCTGTAGTAGATGATCCGAAGGTGCAGGGCTGTTGATGACCCTGCCATGAGGCGGAGCATGGACGCTCTTCTTGGTGTGTGGAAATAACTGGCTTTGACGAGGGTAGCTACGAACATAAAACGTGAAGCAAAGCGAGAGAGTCGCGTACTTGCTCGATACAGGGAACCAAGCGGAGGTGTTGCAACCGGGCCCATGACCATGCCCGTTATATACCGTTATGCAACGGTTTATGTATTCGCAGCCCCAACTCACATCTTGCACGAAAGCTAGGCAACCCCGAGTTGACTATAGTTTGGAGTGTTTGAGCACAAATCTGGGGAAAGCATTCTGTGTGGAGGAATTCCTCTGCCAAGGAAGCTGGGACGCGAATAATGACCCGGTCCTGGGTTGATGACCGGTACAAACCATTCGCTGACGACACCAATCGTCTCGGGATGAGATGCCATTAGTAACTCGATCTCTTCCTTGGACAAATAAGCACCATAGCGTTCATGGTTAAGTTACTGACTTCCCAGAGGTGTTTCTCGGTGACGGGAAAATGAAGCTGGGAAGGAGCAATCCCGAGCCCAAGGAGATGGTCCAGAGATGCAGGGCCACGTCTGATCCAGTAGGAAATCCGTCGATGCTCTCCTTGACCTTGGAGGCGACACTGGCCCTGACGAGTTCCGCGGCGAACGAGAGGGCAAGGAATGATAGACGCATCGGTGTGCCCGATATACTATATACCGCGCTGTTTGTGTGTGTTGTCAATATAGAGTTGCAGCAGACCATGTCCGACTCGGTCTCGGTCTTTGCGGAAGGCACATTCGAGGAGCAGATCCAAGAACTCCTTGAGTACACTGCGCGCGGGGGACAGGACGAGGAGCGAAATACGCTTGTACAGTCGCTCAAGGACATCGTCAAGACCAACAGCCTCGACGACAACAAACGGCGAACGGCGTTTGAGCTCGTGGTGAAAAATACCAAAAGTTTGGGTCAGGGAACGGACCAGGGTACGTATGCTTGCGATCGCTTGCATTCCCTTCTCATGTCGCAGCAGAGATCGAAGGATTCTTTAACCTCTTGTTCTCACATCTATTCACTCTCTGGCCAGTCGATTCGCCTGAAACGACACAGCATGTAATCCATCTCCTCGATGTCATCTCGTCTTCATCATCCAACACACCATCGGTCAAGTATCGTGTGTGAGCCCTTTTATGACCATCCGACATATGTTTTCCTCATCATGGTCTAGATTATCCAATCTATTCCACGCCGCACCACGGACATCTGCACTGCGTCTACCAATATATACTACCCTTTTCCAGGCTACAGCAGCCAACGACGAACTCGATGTTCTCGGTTTGGCAAAATCCGATGTCCAACGATGGCTCAAAGAGTGGCCGGTCTCTGACCAAGAAAAGAGCCAATTTATCTACATTATCATCGACACCCTTACAAACGCCGGAAAGGCGTGAGTATTCCTTTCTCGATGGTACTTGTACGCTCACTACCCACGCCATGCAGCGATTCGGCTTACGAGTACCGACTCTTGCTCGTTCACACCGTCCCACCATCCTCCCCAGAAGCTCGTTCGACCGCTATTGACACCATTGCTGCAGCCCTTCGCATACCGACCGTTTTTGATTTTGATGCACTATACAACCTTGATTCCATCATCGCGGTCCGGGATCACGAACTTTTTTCCCTCGTCCAGATATTCCTGAGAAATGGATTGTCCGAGTTCAAAACATGGCTCGACAGCCATGCCACCATCCTCGAAACCTATCGCAAGTCTTTTTTTCTACCTCGTATGATCTCATCTGGACTGTTTACAGAACTCGATAGCGCACAACTCGAGCACAAAATCCGTCTACTCGTCTTTTCTTCGCTCGCGCTCGACTACGTTGGCCGGGATCTACCATACGCGACGATCGCATCCGCCTTGCAGATCGACACATCTCAAGTTGAGACGTGGACCATAGATGGTAAGATCTTTCAGAGTCCATTCGTCCACGAGGTTGAACAGGATCGTTGTACAGTTATCCGAGCCGGTCTCCTCTCTGGTAAACTCTCCCAGACGACGCAACATTTACACGTGTACAAGTCGTCCGCGCGCAAGTTTGAGCGGGAGCAATGGGAAGCGCTTGAGAGGCGGTTGCTAGCGTGGAAAGCAGGACTAGCAGGGGTGATCGAAGTCGTCGCACAGGCCCAGCTAAAGGAAGGGAACGTGGCTGAGGCAGTTCAGGCGACTCAGAACGAACAAGGAACACAGGTAGAAAGTACTGCGTGATGTATTGCCACCAAAAAAATGGCAACTAGTGTGGTGTTCTAGATACGCCATGCTACTGCAGATTTCACTGCCTGCTTTCGCCTTTCATACAGGAAGTCAGATCTGTTGACTCGGATGATTCTTGTGGATATCGGGAGACCGGCTACCTGATTATCGTGCGTCATGCGTCCTTTCTGAAGCAGTATATAGTGATGCCAGTGTCCAATGCAATATATGCATCCCACCACGACAATATAATCACTACTAAATTCCATGGTATCCCTCCAAACAACATCACCACTCCCCATCAAACCCGATGAACCCTATCAAAAAGCCCGGTCACCACACCATTGCCACCCCGACAAGAAGGACACGCACCAGTCAACAAAAACACATGAAAATACCGCTTCTTCTCCAACTGCGCACACCAGTTCCACGCGCTCGTCAACCGCCCATCAATACAGCTTCCCGCATCAAAAAAGTTGTCCGCCCCAGAGCCATCAAAACCGTGTCTGAAAAAGTCGGAAAGGATCTCCCGTATGCAGTTTTCTATTGAGCCGAATTCGTCATCGATGTAGGCACACAGTGCGGGTTTATCTGAGAGAGATGGTATTTGCGAGAGGGTATTGCAAATGGGGAGGAGGATGCGGTAGATTTGAGAGTACTTATCTGCAGAAAAAAAATCAGAATGGCGTTGGGGATGAGCGAGAAGGGTTTACCGATGAACATGAGAGCATTGGGGACATTGTGATCGCCCATGTGGATCGCGGACGAACCGACCCAAGACCCTACGCTGTGCTGGGCGCGCTGAAGAATAGTGTGCATCATGCGCAACGTTTTCGGAGCAGCTTGGACTCGGTTGAGACCCTGACCGGTGTCGCGAAGACGGTACGAGATGCTCTCGGAAAGCAAGTCTTGCTCGGCGAGAGACCACAACCGGAACATGTCTGGGCGATCAACGTGAGCAGTAAATACACGGTAGCAAACTACGACGGGAACGTACCATGCAGAATCTCACGCCAGAGCGTCAGACTTTGCAACACGTACGCATACTGCTTCGCGTGATCATGGCTAAGCCTCGCACCGCCCTTCCCACTCCGGATTGCCAGGCTATGTTTCGGATCCTTGGGTTGCGTGGGGTGAAAGTATGTTTTCAAGTAATGAATCATGCTATCACAAGGATCACGGTTCGTCCGCAAGAACGCGTGGTTATCTCCGATGCTGTATAGACATTGGCGGACTTGTTCTTGGTCGAGGCCCTCGCGTTGATAGCGTGACGCGAGCGTCTCGATCGCACGCTCCTTGCTTTTGATATCCTTTTGAATTTCACGGCGGGTCCGACCATCAGAGTATATTTCCTTGGTTGCGACGGAAATGAGGTCATCACGGAGGAGCTTCAAGGCGTCGTGCTGTTCTAGTATGGTGTACACGCTTCGGATGGACTTGACACATGAAAAGCTGAGCATGTCCTTTACTTCGGGCGATTGACTGTCCTGCGACCGAGTTATCTCCGGCTATTGGCCGGAAGGTAGTATGCTCACCTGAAGGAGATAGATTAGCTTTCCGTACGTCGTCCGCATCTTGTCAGGGTTCATAATCTTGTGCCGGCGTCCAAGCTCGAATATCTGCTGGTAAAACCCGGCATTGCGTTGGAAATCACGATCTAGGAACAACTCCTGCCCGAGCTTGTAGTCGGCCGACAACACCAGCCCAGACAGGATCGCACACAATTCACGAATTTGATGGACAATCCGCTTTGCCTTTGAGAGACCGAAGCCGAGGGTATCTATCTTGTCGGTATACTCGGAGACTTGGAGAGCGGCGTCGAGAAGGCGGAGGTATTTACGTTCGACGAGGGTGAGACGGAGGGGGATGTACTTGGCGCGCTCGACGAACCACTCGCCAACGGCGGTACCAATGGCGGGCTGTGCGCTCAGTGGCTCCATTGACGGTCCTGGAGCAACCTGTTCGAGCTCTGCATCCTCATCATCCCCCATCTCGGCGTCCGCCTGGTGGTACAATTCGCGTCAGACACAGCACATTTCCACCACGACGCACAGACCTCTTTCGAGCTGCCCTCACCGCCTGTTGTCCCATTCCTTGCCTTGTGCGAGCCCGAGATGGGCGTCACCGTGTGCTGTTTTCGACCTCCCTTTCTATGTTGCGCGGCAAAACACACTTCGCAGTAGTTGTCTGCGCAATCTCGACACGACAGCTGTGCGGGCTGGTCTGCAAAATAGGCTCGTTAAACAAATTCGGCTCCCATTGCACGGACCCGACTTGCCTTCGCATTCGACACAGAACCCCTCCGCTGTTGGCCGATTTACAGACTCCTCGTCCCAGCCCTGCGCTGCCGTCCCAGACACATCAGGGTCGTGTTTGAATGCGGGGTGTTCGACCTGGTCATGGTTGTCGCCGAGAATGTTTTCGAGTGAGAACGCCACGCCACTTGGCGTCTTCGCGTCGTTCTCGGTCGCTACGCTGTCAGAAGGCACGTTTCCGGTCATTCAGGTCAGAGGGGATGGGAAGGAGTGGGAGGACCGTGGTGATTAAAAGGTCTCAAGGCGCTGTGGTAACTGTCACACACGCCGCGTGTGCTAGTACGACGACCACGCGTCATTACTAGTCATCGGCATTCCGTCCATTAATAGAGGTGTACATGTGGTAATGAGTGAGGAGGCTCGGTGGGACTACTTGTAAATCCTACTTTGATCTATCCCTTTTCCCACTTTGCGAGGTATCGTCCAGAGTAAGGTTTAGCATGGCGATTAGCAGGTGCAAAGGTTACGATGGAATCTCCTACGCCAACGAGCGCCTTGAGTCATCCTTGGACGTTGCCAAGAACCTGTGACAACCGCGCATTCGAGAAACACCGCCAGTTTCTGAACATTGAGGACCAGTCAACGAATTTCGCCATGTACTTGGCACTGTATGTTCAACACGGTTTCACAATACAAACAACGGTATCGGGGGGGAAGCAATGCGTCTTGTGGAGGATTTAGAGACTCAGTGAGGTTGTCGGTGAGTGCGTTGTGTCATGCGGCTGACCATTCGGAGGCCAGCGACAGTAACAAGAAGTTTGCAGGCTGGGGTCGCCTCCACCAGAGGAGTACGACAAATTGATGCTGTGGCGGATGGACGGCTTAACCCTCTTCGTTTGTCGCAGGCCATGGAACGGTTCAAGAAACGGATGAGACCCGCGATTCGCTTCGACTCACCCAGGCTTTGATGGGGACAGTTGAGCGGTAAGTTGGTCATGCTTTTTTGCAGCACTCGATGAACGCCGACGAAATGTCGCGTGTTTGCGACCAGGCCAGGGTTGTCTTTGCGTGAGTAATGAATTACCCTTTCAAATTTCGGGCATTGCTAACTGGCACGCGATCCCACTTTACGAGGTCTGCCGCATGATGCCATCACATCGCAGTATGCTATTAGTACCAGTCACCGTGGCTAGTGAGTTGTGCTGGTATTCCGAAAACCGTCCGGGCCAGGTTTCCCTCCGTGGGGACGTTGAGAAAAAAAGCAAGCTGCAGCCCATTCAGACCTCAATCGACGGGGCGATTTGTTCCGAGCCGCCGACCCTCTCAGCTGGCAATGCGGTGACACCACGGCTCATTCTAAATTACATTCCCTGCGGGGACCCTGCCGCTGTGCACTGTGCAAGACTCGGACGGTTTCCAGGCTTATGGATTACTACTAATACATACATATGACTTGCAGCATAGTACCTACGCCGTTTCCGCGCAGGTCAACATAACCTTTCATTTCACGTTATAGAGCCGTCACAACCACGTGTCTAGTAGTAACTTGCATTCATGTTTTCTCTTCTGCAATGTTTTGCAGATATACATACAAGACCGCTCTACTAGTCACTGTGTCAGTGGTCGTATCAGGGTGGTCTCGAGATAACAATGCTGGAGAGACGGCCTGGACCTCTAGCTACGTTTATCCCTGATGATTGGTTGCGTTTGGCGTTGACGCGGCATGTTCGACGTAATGCCTCAAGTTCTTGGGCTTGCTCGCATTCATATCACTAGCCGCTACTATCCACATGATTCCCTGACCCAGTATAAAGTAGGCTCGTTTCTAAAATACCTTCTCTACTCACTGTTTCACCATACTTTGTAGAGCGCCATTATGGCTTCCGCTCTGCAGCAGGAGCTCACAAGCGCTCGGATGACCGGCTATACATCATGTAAGTTTGTTAGTTCTCGGCAGGCTGACAATGAATTAGCTGACCTCGGCACCCTTCCCAGTTGTGATTCTCACCGCCGTCGGATATGATTATAGTAAATGGTTGACATTGTATACATCCCATCATCTAAGAACTTGTACATCATCAGTGCTCACTTTCTCGCAAGAGGTATGCTCTACATTTGTCGGCACGATACGCAGGGACACAGCTGACAGCATTTCCACAAATTTCCAGGTGGAATATATATGGGCGAGTGGCTCTTTGTCCCCCAGAAAACTGTATATTCTGATTGACCGTAGGGCAAACCTTGGATGCATGTGTCCACTGCATATGTTCTGGTGCGTACCCTCTTAATACCATGCAGAACCAACTGATCTGAACCCCTTAGGCTCGTTATTCTGGGCTGTGTTATGTCATGTATGTTTACTCGTCCTTTGAGTGTGATTGATTGTGACTGGTTCTGGTTCTGTAGAGTGTTGTTCTTGAGTGCGTCAATCCCTTGAAATTCTGGGCTTAGCGAACTAATCCGGCTTGATTCAAGCATTTGCCTCTTTCATACCCGACCCCGCAAAAGTGATTCTTATTCTGCTGACGATACTGAATATTTCTAACCACTGACAGGTGTACGTGTTCATTTGTTGATTGACATCATTTCTGACGAACTGGTTAAATCACAACAGCTGTAAGTGCATCTACCCAGCGTTTTCAATGTCGACTGTACTGAAAGAATGGTCTTTCAAAGGTCAAATTGCCTACACTATTGAGCTTTGGGCTATCCTCATTTTTCTCGGTGCCGCGGATTGTAAGTTATCAGGCCCACTTCTAGTAAGATGAACCACATTGGTATTTCAGCGATTATGGTCTTCCGCGTCTGGATACTGTACAAGAAGTCGAGACTCATCCTTTATCCCCTCTTGATGCTATATGCCAGTGAGATTATATTGATGGCAATCAACCGAATAATGATCAAAACCTCGAAGTCCATGGGTGAGTGAACACAGCTTCATTCTACACACACTGTATGACGGAGCGTCCACTATTTTCCCGACTATATAGCACTCATTATCGGTCAAGTCGAGGTGTTTGATTATTCGTTTTGCACACTGCAATTTTCTTCCTCTCTGGAACCTTGGGTCAATGGTGCTTTAAACGTGGCTCAGGTTGTTCTCGGTGGATCGATGTTTCTACTCATTACTGCGCGACTCATCATGCAGTCGTTCCAAATGTATAGAGCCAGAAGGCGTTTCGAACCAGGTCGTTACATGGCCCTTCTCTCAAATGAAGGCATGTTCTACTTCCTTGCGTAAGTCCACATCTCGCTTCCGACTGCTCTTCCACTAGTAGTGAACCGTAATGGACAGGATTCTGTTGTTTTCACTTTTCGGTGCACTCAGCATCTTTGCCATCGCATCCAACGTATGGTGGTATCAAATGCTATATCCGATAGTAGCAAATGTGCCCATGTTTACACTTTCCCCCCGATTCATCTTGACTTTACGGAAACTTTACGATCGCGCTGGCCCCAAGCCCCCACAAAGCGACCCCGACTCACAACTCGGCTTCTCCTCTGTGGATAGCAACCGTGCCGAAGCCTGGACCACCAAGACCGGTGGAGAGGGCGCAGAAATAGAGACAGTAGAGAGGGAGATGTCCGTTGCTGGTCCCAGTCGCCTTCCGGCATGACGGGAGTGGCTGTGTCGAATCTCTTTGTCCCTTCACCTTGTTCCTTCTATCGCCCTGTTACTACACAATCATGACGCAGTTATTCGTTCTTTGCAATGTTCATATAAAATACTACCTGGCATGAATGGCTTGGATGGCTCTGCGTTGAAAGCGACTGTGCTGAGTAGCATGGCCTGGAGTTACTGCGGTGATTCTGTACGACCAAGTTTCAATAGGTGTCGGCCTGGGCAGGTAAGTCCCAGTCACATCGGTAACTCGATCATCGCCTGGAACGGCAAGTCACAGATGCTGTGACGGATGAATTGGTGTGCCCTCGTGACATCTCTTTCCTCTCATAGGTCATGGAACGGTTCAAGCCTGAGAAGCAGTGTGGAGGTTGCCTCCTGTAATCCACTTCGACACAACAAGCCCTAAATGGAGGACAGCCGAGCGGCGATGAGTGCATGAGCGCCAATGAAAAGTCGCATGGTTATATACAACTCGTCACAGGTGCGGCCATATGACATTCTCAGGCTAAAGATGAGTCTTTCGCGCCAAATTACCTTTTCTTGCTGTGAGATATGGCTCTGTTTCGGCCTCAGGCCAGGCGTGATAGCCACAGCTTGTGGCTTTATTCTTGTCTTGCACCACCCCTGGGCGAGCCATAATCTTGTTCTCCACCTTTTCCAGCCATCCGACTGGGTCATGCTAATGCAATTCTGAATCTTGGAAACTGGCAGGTTTTCCTGGTCTGTCACTTCCACAATATTAAAATATTGTGGTTAATGATGTCACAGGTAAGACCGCTCTGAGTTTTTCCTTTTTCGCATGAGCCATCTTCTCATAGATGTTGGTTACAACAGACCTCTCCACACTTTTTTTTTCCCCTCGTCTATTGTCTTGCTGAGCGGGCCTCATGTCAGACAGTACCGCCTCTCCACCCCTTGGCGCTCACCCTCATTTCATTTTCATGAGGGAATAACGCTATATGGACGCCTAACACGCTCAGCGCCAAATAGCCACGAGCCTTCGTAACTTCCTAAGAACTGATTTTAATTTGTTGAGCAATACCTTCTGGCCAGAGGTGATTTATTCTCAGCCGTTCGGTCCTGGTTTAAATCTACAGATGGTCAGTTGGCGGTTCCGTGATACGGTAAACTCTGATATAAGATAACACCTTCAGGGATCTTGTGCAAAACGTGGACGATTTTCATATTGTTATTGATGTGACTTCTAGCGCACGTACAGCAACCCAGGTTTCCGCGTCGGTCGGTGTGGTCCTTCGTTTGATGTTACGGGGGCTGCCATATTCCACACAGAAACATCTTCGTCCTTCTGCAAGGTTTTGCAGATACGACTCTAGCTATACGTGGTCTCTGCCGATAACAGAACACTTGAGAGAGCACACCTCCAGGTAGGTTGGTCATCTGTTGGTCACAGCTGTACTACTATCAGCGCTGACAAAGTATTTCTCGCCGTGCTCAACGTAACGCCGCATGGCCTCTTATATAGTTCCCGAACCCGGTGCCAATAGGTATAAGAGCAGGTTCGTTTTTGAAATCCATCTCGTCCCATTGTGTCGCACAGTACATTGTGTACGAGTTCATGGCTTTCTCTCTGCAACAGGAAATAACAAGCATTCTTCAGAATGACTACACAGCTGGTATGTTGGGTAACCCTTACGCTTTACATCAATTGTTGACTGGAATCTCAGTTGTGGTCCTCACTATTGTTGGATATGATTACGGCAAGTACTCGGCAGTTGTCTGCGTTTCCTGATTTAAGAATCGAAAACCACTAGTACTCACATTCCCGCAAGAGGTACGCTCTGTATCTGTTGGCAGGGTATCATGCAGGTATTTATCGGGCTAACCATACTTGTAGGTAGAGTACATGTGGGTGAGTGGCCAATTGTCCCTAAAACCATACATTCTGATTGGTCGCAGAACAAACCTTGGATGCACGTGTCGACTACGTATGTTCTAGTGTGTATCCCTAGCTTATCGTGATACTATGCGGAACTGACTGATTTGAAATTATAGGCTCGTTATTCTGCAATGTGTTATGTCATGTATGTCCATCATCCTTCAATGGAGTGATTGATCATGGCTAGTTCTCTAGAATGTCGTTCTTGAGTGCGTCGACCCCCTGAAATTCCACATTGGTGACTGAACCAGCTTGATTCAAGTTAATGCCTCTTTCCTACCTACCCTCTTGAAGGTGATTCTTACATCGGTGACGATCAACGTAATGCTCAAAAACTACTGTCAGGTGTATGTTTACATACCTTGTCCTCTGTTCATTGACGACATTTCTAATGAACTGGATGGATTGCAGCAGTTGTGAGTGCATTTTTCCAGCGTTTTTTTATACCGATTGTACCAAACGAGAGTTTTTCAAAGGTCAAATTGCCCTCGTTATTGAAAGTTGGGTTATCCTGATTTTTTTTGGCGCTGCGGACTGTAAGTCTCATGTTCACTTTCCATGGGGCAGGTTACACTGATAATTTCAGTGATTATGATCTTGCGTGTCTGGATATTGCACAAGAAGTCAACATTTATCCTTTACCCCCTCTTGGTGCTCTATGCTACGGAAATCGTTCTATTGCTTGCTGATTGTGTAATCGGAGCCATGAACATGGGTATGTGGCACATAGCTATATGTTGCGAACACTGCATAATGGTATATCTGCCCGATCATATAGCAGTGGGTGTTGGTCGAGTTGAACTGCTTGATTATTCGCTTTGCATAGTGCATTTTTCCTTACTGGATCCATGGGTCGCAAGTGCTACAGGCACTGTGCAGGCTCTTCTTGGCGGATCAACGTGTCTGCTTATCGCTGTTCAACTCATCAGGCAGCTGCTTCAGATGTATAGAGCAACAAGACGCTTCGAACTGGGTCGTTACTTTGCCCTCCTCTCGAGTGAAGGCATATTCTACTTTCTCGCGTGTGTCCACATCTTATCTTCTACTTGTTCTTACACTAATAAACTATAATGGATAGAATCCTGTTACTTTCACTTTTCAGTGTGCTCGGTTACTTTGACATTGCACCCGACGTATGGTGGTATCAATTACTATATCCGGTCCTGGGCTTTGTGCCCGCGTTTACACTCGGCCCTCGATTCATCTTGACTTTACGGAAACTCTATGACCACGTTCCCGACGCGCCCGAGAGTAACACCGAGTTGGAATTTGGCTTCTCTTCTGTGGATAGCAACCGTGCTGAAGCATGGACCACCAAGACCGGCGAGGAGGGCGAAGAAATAGGGGTTGCGGAAAGAGAGACGTGCATTTCCGGTCCTAGTTGCCACCGTGACGGCGTTCTGGCATGAGCCTGGCGGTTGTGTCGAGTGTCATCCTTCCTTCCTTCTGCCAGTGTGCTCACTTCATGATGATACTGCGGTTCGTTTTACTATGCAAAGTTCGTATGAAATGCTGTCATGAATGACTCGGATGTAGTCTGCGTCGGAAGTGACAAGGAGGCACAACACAGGGATGAGGCCGCATGATCTCGAAGTGGCGGGCAGGTTGCGTGCCCGTGATTGAAGACTATCCACTTCCACGTCATCCTGTTTGAGTCAGTGACAATGTCTGGGTGAACCAGTGTTTTGTGAGGGTGTGCCTACCCCGATAGTCTTCTCCCGGCCAGCGCACAGATTTTTCGGATACATCATCACAGCGGAAACGTTAACACCACCAGCTTCTTAACAAATGTTCGAACCACAGTTATCCTAAGACCCATTATCACTAGTCACTAATAATCCACATTCCGTCCGTTAGCATAGCGAGCGATTATCTGAGTTATGGTACACGTGCGCAGAAATATTAATGAGTGGGAAGGCTCGATGGGTTACCTGGCACCGACGTGAATTCTGCTTTGTTCCAGCTGCCGACCCCTACCACCCTTTTCCCATACGTCAAACTTTGCATTACCGAGTGTAGCCGACGTATCGTCCAATGACTTGGAGAGCAGGGCTTGGCGTGAGGAATTTCGTGGGGTGCCAAACGTACTGATGGCAGCAGGCGCAGAGTAGGTTATCGGTAGATCGAGCAGCGACGACACGGATCGCCTGTGCTTGTGTCGCGGTCTGGCGCTGCCCTGTGACGATATGCTGTCCACGTTGTCTGGTGGGTAATCGTGGATAACCGATACGGGTGTTATCGGAAGAGTCTTTGGCGAACTCAATCCGGATGATGCCGATTTTGCCTTGGTGTCTTCGACACCGACGAGCGTTTTAAAGTCACCCTCGGACGTCGTCCTCGAGGTGGATGACCGGGGACCACACTCGACGTCCCGTGGCGCGACATCATCGTCATCGTCGGGAGAATTAAACAAAGGCTCCCTGTCCTGAGAGTCGGAATTACGAGGTGAGGAATGAGCAGAAGTAGAGCTGGTGGATGCTTTAACGATGGAGTCGATCAACCAAAACTGTATAACATTCATAAAGATGGGGAAAATGCCCATGACACTGGAAACAATGACGTGAAATGCCGACCGTAGTGTGAGAGAATCGACGGACAATACCACTTGCATTGATCCTCCATCGCCTGTCCAGCTAAGGAGCCAGTCGCCTATGATGGATATATCTGGCCAAAAAACAAATAGGGCAACCACGAGAAGTTTCATTGTCGTGATGGAAAAGACGTATACGGCAGTTTGGCGGCCCCAGTGTGAGAGCGAAGGAGGGTTGCCATATTGGCCCGTCTTTAAGCCTTTGATGCCAAGCTTTTTGGAGAGCAGCCAAGTAGAGCATTGTAGGAAAAGGTAAATCAGGCTGACGCCTTTCAACCCAACTGTATCAGAACCAGTATTAGGTCAGAGCACCGAGAAGCGCACCTAGAGTGGTATCGAGTATTATGTTGAGAAAGTAATACGTGCAGGCGTTCCCGGAAGAGTGGTGTGATCCGAGGTCTGATATCAACACGTTCAGTCCGTGGACAAACATTTGCCCGAACACTTGTTTGGAGACGTCATAGAGCCTGTGGCAATACGGTTCAGTCGACAGTGAGTCGAACGGTCCAAAACGTTACCATATGTTCCACGGACGCTTCTGGGTTTCCCGATGCCTTTTGTAAACGAGCGAGAGCACTGCGAGAACACCCATAAGAGCTTGGACGACCTGCAAGACAGCTTTGGCCCTTGATTGTGAAGCTAGTTCTGCATGGTGGTGTACTCACCAGCGCAGTGGGTCCAAGAAGCTGGCATGAGCGACGGTCGAGGGGTAGAACGTCCAAGCTCTTGCTGATTGTTCGTACTATCGAGTTCATCGTCGTCTACGACGCGGAGGGCAAATTGCAGTGGCTCCTTACTGGAAAGCCCAAAGCAAACCTAGTAGGACATGATGACATAATCAGCGAAGTCCGTACTGCGGCCCCACAACTCATCGCCAGCAACGGCGAGCATAACACTATAACCTAGACATACATGTCCTCGTTCTTTGGTAGGTCTTCACCAGCATCGAACCCACAGGCAAATCAATATCACCGTGTACCGGACGGTCTCCCCGCACTGAAACCAAATGTACGCCCATCATACGATCGGAAACCACCTCCACCGCGTCTGAACACAAAGTACGGACATTTCTCTTCCATGACATGTAATTAAACCACGTATTCCAGCTACGCTGTTGTGGGTACGCCAAACGAGACACTTGCCCTCAAGAACTGCCTTATAGTCAACCCGTCCGATTTCCCTAATGGCGTCCACGTCATCGTCAAAGGAAGATACCCCGTCACGACATGGTGCGTCTGTGCTCATCCTGTACTTCCAAGCTCACTCCATCCTAGCCACGATTCATCAGGGTCAATACTTCCCGGATCTGTAGGAGCCGCCATGTCACTCCGGCAGTGGATGGAGCTTTCCCTTAGCGGAGACGAGGTCACCATCGAACTACTTCCCGCCCCACCCCATCCCGATGCCCCACCTTTCCTACAATCAGTCGACTTTGTCGCGAGCTTTTGGAAAAAGAATTACGAGAATGCAGCACCATATGATCAGGATGAGATGATTTCAAAGTTGCTCAACGCGTACAGCGGCATCGTTGTCGCACCCGGAGGGTGTCTCACCGTGGACTTTAAGGGTGATAAATTGAAACTCACTGTCGCATCGCTAGGCATACTCGAGCTTGCCGACGAGCAAAAAGGTGGGGCACGGAGAAACAACCCGAGGTATATCGAGATGGGAGTGCTGATGCAGAAAACGGACATTACAATCATGAAAGACGGTAGTAGTCCGATGAGGATCAAGGCGAGCGCAAAGAGGTATGCCGCAGATGTGAGACAAACGGTTTGACCCTATTTTTGATGCGCAGAGCTGCCACGAATGCGATCATCTCGCCGAATTTTAAGTTCGAGGATATGGGCATTGGTGGTCTTGACAAGGAGTTTAACGATATCTTTCGTCGTGCCTTTGCTTCGCGCGTGTTTCCCCCGGCCCTTGTCGAGAAGCTTGGTATTCAACACGTCAAAGGTTTGTTCGTCTAGCTTAAGCGCCTAAAGATCGCTGGACGACTGTATTCCACAGGTATCCTGCTACATGGACCTCCTGGAACGGGCAAAACTTTGATCGCACGCCAAATCGGGAAGATGCTGAATGCCCGAGAGCCCAAAGTGGTGAATGGGCCGGAAATTCTTAGCAAATATGTTGGAGCTTCCGAAGAGAATGTTCGCAAACTCTTTGCAGATGCCGAGAAGGAGGCGAGTCCCCGTCGACTCTCTTTGCTGGTTGGGACTGACACCAAAAGTCATTGTAGTACAAGGAGAAGGGCGACGATAGTGGCTTACATATTATTATTTTTGACGAGTTGGATGCCGTTTTCAAGCAGCGTGGTTCGACGAACAGTGGAACTGGTGTCGGCGACACGGTGGTCAACCAGCTTCTGTCAAAGGTATAACATGCTGTTGTCTGGATTGCCGAAAGTGCTCACTTCGGTTTTAGATGGATGGTGTCGACCAGCTGAACAATATCCTTGTCATTGGTATGACAAATAGGCCAGACATGATTGACGAGGCGCTGCTACGGCCTGGTCGTCTCGAAGTTCACATGGAGATTTCACTTCCTGATGCAGCAGGTCGTTACCAGATTCTGCGTATCCACACTGCTCGGATGCGAACCAACAAGGTCATGGACAGAGATGTCGACCTTCAAGAGCTCGCACAACTGATGAAGAATTACTCTGGCGCTGAAATTGAAGGGTTTGTCAAGAGTGCAGCGAGTTTTGCATTCAACAGGCATGTGAAGGTTGGGACGTTTGCGGGCATTTCAGACGACGTGGAGGGTTTGAGAGTAAACAGGAACGATTTCTTTCAAGCGCTCGAGGAAATTAAACCGGCGTTTGGTACTTCCGAAGAGGAGATTCAGGAAGTGATCCAAAATGGCATTATCGAGTTTGATTCCGAGATTCACGTGCGTTACGGAGCACTCGTGTTGCAGGACCTACTGAGACCCCTTTACAGGAGATATTGGAGAAGGGGAAACTGTTTGTCAACCAGGTTGCCAAATCAGAACGGACGCCGCGGGTTAGTGTCCTGTTGAATGGATTGCCTGGTTCCGGCAAGACGGTCTTGGCTGCAACGATCGCATGGCGGTCGGAATTTCCGTTTGTAAAAATTATCTCCCCCGACCGGATGGTTGGCTTCTCGGAAGCGCAAAAAATCGCCGCTATCACGAAAACATTCAACGATAGTTACAAGAGTCCGTTGAGTGTTATCGTGGTAGACAGCTTAGAGCGTTTGCTAGGTTTGTCCGCCGCAAGTCCACTTGAAAAGGATATTGACCACTCGACCCCAGATTGGACATATTTGGGTAGTAGATTCTCAAACGCCGTTCTCCAAACATTGCTGGTCCTCATTGCACGGAAGCCTCCAAAGGTACGTTATCTGTTGTGTCTGTTGACAGATCCTGAGTACTCGCACTGCAGGGTCGCCGTCTTTTGGTGCTGGCCACATCCTCACTCGGGCAGCACATCACAGACCTGGGATTCTCAGAAGTCTTTGATGCCTCGATCAAGGTGCCGCCCATCTCACACCTCGAACAATTAGAGGTCGTTCTCAGATCGGTCGAGCTCTTCGGAGACGAGGCAGAGCTACGCGGCACCATCCGACAGCTGTCCAGTGCCGGATTCCCGAGGAACGCTTCTGAAGCAGAAGCGCCGACGTTGCCATTGTTGGTCGGTATCAAGAAGTTGCTGAGTATCATCGAGATGGCGAGGCAAGAGCCGGAGAGTGTTGGACAGCGGCTGATGAACGGACTGTTCTAAACGTGGTGTACACTAGATATGCTGTCGGTCTAGAATTCTGTTCCCGACCCACGTCTGGTCATCCCTAGTGACAGCCCCAAAAGGCATGTCATTCCCACACACCAAACGTTGGAGACGCTGATTCAGAGGGGTGTCGGCTCATGATTGGGCTCGTCCATATCGCAGTCGTGATTCAATGTCTTCCGTAGAGATCATACAGGACCCCCCACATCTTTCACCACTACCCCGTTCTGCATCCCAGCCAAGGCCCAAAGGCATCCTCAAGAACGCCGCGCCACAATCCGCTGCACAACAACAGCAGTGAGCAAATGACTGTTTCTGTTTAACGTGTTTCCGACGTCCGTGTAGCAGTCTACAATGGGACGAGGCCAATATTGCGCTGACAGAAATCCAGAAAGATAGCCTGATGAAGATAACAGAACCCAAGACGCCGTACGTCCGATACAACGCCGAGACGGATGAAGTCGAGGGTGGTGCGTTGCGCCCTGTCCACCGACGATCGCGTGACTTATGCATGATCTTTGTTGCAGACATACCCGACCTACTTCTTGGGGCTCGTGCGAGCTCACCGAGCAGCGTGAGCTCGAGGGCAGATTCGCCTACGAGTATGCTGGCCTCTGGTCCGTCCTCGCGTAGGGCATCGTTGTCCAGCCTGGGCAGGACGTCGTCTGGACGGTCCGGAAGCGCTGCCTCGAGCCGCAGCACGTCGTTCAACCTGCCGAACGAAGCACGTGGCGAGATCAGGGCGCTCAAGACGGAGCCGGGCGACGAGATTGAAGGAGAGGAGTTGGACGAGGAAGGTGTGCTGGGTTTCTTTCCCTGACATGTGTTCTTTATTTGATCTGGAATGCTGCAGCCGCAGCCAAGCATGCTGCGTTTCTAAAGGCACGCGGACGGCACTATTCGAATGAAGCCGAAGCGATGAAGGTATGGTCTTGATCTGTGACTGTCGTGGATTTGATATGACGAATGAGACAGCGAGCTGCATTGCTAATGGACGAAGATGAGGACGAGGAGGTGGGCAAGGCAGACGAGGGTTATGCTGATACGTTCGATGTCGAGATTGACGAGCCACAGGTCCATGATCACCAAGTCAACGGCGATGTCCACGCATGAAAACGATTGATCCGTTTGCGCGGATGCCATCACTTGTTATCGGATCGGCCACCCCCCTGCTAGGGACAGTCTGGTTTCTTGTTTCTGCTCCATACAATTCGTTTACATCCCGGCGATGAGCCCTTTGTTTTATATATGCAATTCGTTCAAAGACTTGGGCATGGCCAGATCTCCCCACGTGACTGATGGACACTAGGATGATCAGCAGCACCGGAACAAGTGCCAAATGCATCTCTGTCCGAGTCACCCGAAAAATTTCTCGTCCCGAGTCCGTCCGTTCTAGAAACCAACCTCACACATCCAAATGGCCCAGAACCCGGTCAAAGGCCTCCTCCTCAAGGCTGACCCCGTTGCAGACACCTTTCGGGACGAAGTCAAGGCGTTTTTAGCGCGATCGGTGAGGCCGCCGACATTGGTGGGCATTCTTGGGACAAATGCCGCACCAAGCAAATTCTATGCCGACTTCACCAGCAAGCAGTGCAACGAGCTTGGTGTGCGGTTCGTCCTCAGGGTAGTCGGTTCGGCCGAGAGTGCCGAGCGGGCTGATGGGGAAGGCGTGGAGGAGGCGATCATAGAAGCCAACGAGGACACGGACGTGGACGGGGTCATGGTGCGCATCGCTGGTAATTTCTAGTCTGATGTGGATTTATGATGTGGTATTCTTAGGTGTATTACCCGATCTATGGTGGACAGCAGGTACATTGTCGGTAAAATTATCGTGTTCTCGAACTAACTTGGAATAGGATCATTATTTGCAACAAGTGAGGCTAGTGGCCCATCGTTTGAATGATATGCTCATACTAGCTCGAGATTGTCTCGCCCTTGAAAGACGTCGAGGGTCTCCATTTCAAGTTTCACTACAATCTGTACCACAAGTATGATCGTCATTCGTACTGTTCGGGTCCGTTTCGCTCACGAGTGCTGGCTTGCCTAGCATTCGATTTATAGAACCCATTTCTCTCACGTCGTCCGTCCCTTCGTCCATGCCGCATGTTCCGGCCAAGGGCGATGTTCCCCCGCTGGGTATGGTCAAGTCCATCCTCCCATGTACGCCCCTCGGCGTCGTCAAGTGCCTTGAATATATCGGCGTCTACAACAAGATCCTCACGTACGGCGACCGCGCGTACGGCAAAACAGTCACCGTTATCAACCGGTCAGATCACACAGGGGCGCACCGTTCTCTCCCAAACTCACGCACACCATATAGATCCGAAGTCGTGGGCAGGCCCCTGGCGGCATTGTTGGCCAACGATGGCGCACGCGTGTTCTCTGTCGATATCGACTCCATCCAGGTGGGTCTTTTGTTTCGGGGGCTCGGCCACAGTGGGAAGCTTACCGTCCGATAGGAGTATACGAAGCGACCTCGCACGGAGCCGACCCGGAAATACCTTCCTCACCATACGTCTCATCCGAGCCAACTATCGCTCCAAGAATGTCTAGCGCTATCTGATGTCGTCATCTCGGCGGTTCCGACCGCTGAATACAAGGTCAAGACAGAGTGGTTGAAAGAAGGGTGTATCGCTGTGAACGTGGCAGCCGATAAGAACTTTGAGAAAGACGTTAGGGAAAAGGTGTGCAACCACCCAGCACGGAAAACGACACCACTCACGCACACGTACTGTACTTTCATAGGCATCAATATATATCCCCGCTGTCGGAAAAGTTACTATTTTGATGCTCCTCCGGAACCTGTGCGTACTTTTTATGGCTTATCGCAAGGATGACGCACTGAACGGCCAAAACTTGCTCCACTTCGTGCTTATCAGAATGCGTCTTACGCTTTATAAGGACGTTTCGGCACCAGCAGCAGTCTCGGCGTAAAAGAGGGGATAATCCGCGGGCAGTTCCAATTGCATTACAACCCCAGTACAAACACCATTAGGAGGGGAATTACCATTGCGACGTGCGTTCCAATAGAGAATGAAACGGATTTGACCCAGGGAGATAAAGCACCCCGGCCAGTGTCTAGAATCAAGTTGTAAGAGTGGAGATAAAAAGTCCGTCATGTTTCTACTCGAAGAGCGCTTCGGTGATGTTTGATGGATCAATTTGCTTGAGTTGCTCACTATGGGAAAAACTCGGGGTGACCGGCGTCGCCATTCCTGATCCGTCCGGTGCCAAGAATCGCACACGTTGTCGATGAAGCTAAAGAGATGTCAACGGACGCGTAGACCAATCTCGAGTGGGACTAGACGCGCACCTGTGGGAGTTTGGGAATGATGGCCAAGATAATAAGAGCCGTGAGATTGACAGCAAACAGCCAAGGATTGTAGTTCGTATAATGTGTTGACGCGAGGAAGCTGATGGTATTTGTCATGAAACTTGCTGCGCATGGGTTATAGCGAGCACCTACAGCAATATTGGAGCAGTAATCAGCCATTTCTTTGACGGGGTATACTGGGCACCATCGTCAATTTGCTCCCAGAGCGTGAGGTCGTCGTAGGCGCCGGCATGTAGGTCATTGTCGAATGGGATGCCGGTGACCCAATGGAACATGAGATACGACAACTGACATTGTTGAGCAGTTCTGTGACGTGTATAGAATACCTGGACACTCACTGCGAGGTATATCAGGTTGACAAGGGTCCAGCTAATTTGCTGCGTCATGCCAGGGATGGTGTCGATGATGATCTTGCCCGTAAAGACGAGAACGACGTGAATAAGCCATGCACCTGTTGGCACGCATGAGTACGAGCATCGAGCCTCTCATATGCGGACACACCTTTGGCATTAACCCAGTTCGCATTAATGTTCACATATGCGCTTCTGTCTAGTAGTTCTTCGACTCGTCCCCCGACTTCCTCAACCTTGACAATGCTGCCACGTCTGTTCCGACCCTTGAGGGGGGCGTTCTGGTGGGGTAGAGACAGTTGTGGAAGTTTAATGGTTGGTGGGGGGCTCATGGTAGGTATCGGGTGCGAGTCTAGCAGCGCTGCGGACACACTCTAGAAAAGAAAAGCATGCACAAACAACCTATACTGTGGCACGTGATCTTCTGTTGGGAAATTCGCTAGGAAATCACAAAAGCCCCATAAGCTGCTGGACACACCGTCGTACACGACATCAAGGAATTTAAATATTCTGTTACTTGCGCATGTCAACTATCCAAGAAGTTCAACCCAATAAAACAAAAGCTAATAATGGTTTCCAATCGCCAGCTCCACTAATTTTTTGAAGTTTGGCGTGCCTAGACCAGTGACTGTACCAAGCGCCAGCAATCAATAGATCGTCAACACCGCCAAGACAATGGAATGACCACGAAGATGTGATCATAGGACGTACCGGCATCCCATCCGACCGTGGCGTTGAAGCCTGGCGTTCCGCACCCCGGGTTACTACCCGTTGTGATATCATTTAAGCCGGCGCGTCCCCTAGTGTACAACCATTGGTTCATAAAACCCATAGGAGGCTTGTCCGCGTTAATGCGTGCATCGTTCAACATAGCGACGAACGCGCCAAAGATAGGGTTGGCGGTGGATGTGCCACCCCACTTGTTTACTTCACCTTGGTAGATGACCTGAATTTTCAAACCTTGTGCAGCCACGTCAGGAACAGCCTGTGCAAACGAAGAGGTGGGTGCGTTGCATTTGTCGTTTCGTAAGGCAACTACTTACACGACCATCACTGGCAATAACATGTGTTCGTTAGATTTGGTCTCATTATAATAGGCACGAGAAACCTTACGGGTTGTATAGTCCTTCATATGTCCCAGGAGGAAGTTTCTCCAAAAATTTCTTTGGAAAATTACCCTGGTAAGGGGGTAAAGAAAACTAATGACAAAAAATGAATGAGTGTGACGGCAGAAGATAGTTATAAAGATGAATGCACGTAATTACTGAAACCTCCACCAGAAAAGAAAGCACCAATTTCAGGAACGTTGACGACACCTCCAACAGTGGTCACGCTATGTGCATTCAACATTCGGTCAGAGTGTATTATACGCCAATCAAGGTACACTCACTATGGGCAAGTGCCGGGAAAGGTGGGCAAGAACATGGTCCGGTTGGTACCATCGATAGTGACGCACTTATGGGTTGGGTTGGAATCACGATCACCAACGGCACCATCACCAGACGAGAAGGTGATGGAAACACCGCGGACACCAAGTTCAGCATACCCATCACAAACGCGAGTAGCGTAGCTGTATGGAACTGTTCGTTGTCGGCGCGAGTCAACGTTTAATGAATGAGTGATAGTACCTGTGTACTCATAGTCACCATAACTATTAACGATCGTCTGGGGGAGATTGTCCAGAGAAGACACATAGTTTATCCACTGTCATCGAAGATAATAGGATTCAGAAAAACATTGTATAAGGATTAGCAAGAGAGGAACAGACGTCGAGATATGGATCGATACCGAATTCGTCAATGGTGGAATCGGCATACCCGCCAGTCGAGTACACAACTTCAGACGTTGGATAAGTTAGTCCAAAAGCAAGCTGACTGTCCACGGCGGCCTCCTGCCCAGCTTGGTCACGGGACTGGTTGTTCAGTCCACCTCAGTATCCTGTCAGTAAACCAATCGATTGTCTGGCCGTGAAGCATTCTTACCATTGATGGACACAAATGTGTAATTCGACCCATAAGCTGCAGGGTTCTCCATCTTGTAAAATTGCTGGAGGTCCTCATTGTTCACATACTGGTCGTAATAAGTGGTCATAGCGATTTTGTTGCCATTGGTGGCGGAGGTAGTGTATCCAACTGCATTATAAATTTGTTTGATACAGTCGAGAGTCACCTATGGAAGAATTTTATCAAATAGCTCCGGGTGCCAGATAATACCATTGTACCGTGACATTGCAGCTGGCGTCAACAGGATTTCCACCCGGCCCAATAATTGTGCCATTGGAGGGGGGGTCAGGTGACCGCTTAGTTGACCAGTGAAGAGTGCTCTTTAGTGGTCGCAGGCGATGAAACATTGTTGTTGGCTGGATCAGGTCTATGTGTTCGTGCAAGCTCTCCGGAAGACTGTAGTTGGTCGTTCGGACGATGCTCTCGCCGCTGTCCGAGTGGGTATAGACCTGGTATTTCTGCGTTCGTCCGAGTCAGGGTGTATGAGGGAGTGAGAAAATCAAAATGCATACCGTGCCCAGCATTTCTTCTGCAAGAGCTACAGGGACGCGGATAGAGACCCAATCCAGAGCCGATGATCGGTGTAAATCTTCTTCTTTGAAACCGTAAGAAGACAACCATGCATTGACAGCGTCGAGTGCCTCGGGGTGGGGCGCCATCAGCGCGTGGGTCTCTTCCTTGGACAAGTAGGCACCGTAGCGTTCATGGTCCGGATCGCTGACTTCCCAGAGATGCTGTATGAGGATGGGAAAATGTGGTTGGGGAAGAGCTATCTTGAGCTGTAAGAAGCGGTCCGAAGGTGCAGGGCCGTTCATGATCCAGCCGGGAGGAGGACCAAAAATACTTTCCTTGACCTTGTGCGATACGTCCCTATAATGACTGGCCCTAACGAGGGCGGCCGCAAACGGGATAACAAAACAAGGTAGTTGCATGGTCTTGATTACAAACGATAGAAGGGGGAGATGTTGAAAACTTGGTCGCATAGCCATGCTCGTTATATACGGTTATGCACTGGCAGAAGAGGACACGGCGGGGTCAGGTGAATGCCCAAAATGCTCATACTCGACCGGGTCTCGTTTATTTTTCCCCTGGCAGTAACTAAGGAGAGCCAAGTGCAGAGGCGAAGGCGAGTGGGGGTTCGGCCCTCGGGGACGGGCCTAGAAGTATTATAGTACCTTGGCGTGTTTCATGATCGTCGTCGTACTGGCAGTAATCTCGATAGCTGGCCCACACGAGTGATTCATCCGGATTGCGTTGAGCTAGAATCATTCGGAACTTGAGGCCTGGACCGTGACAACCCATTTTCCCATTGCGCCGACTTTCTCCTTCAGTTGAACTTGTGTGGTGCCTCCAACATAAATGGCTTCGGGGAAAAACATGTTCTTGGGTATCAATATCGGCGTATGCTTGATACAGGATGCATGGTGCACGGGCATTGTCACGGTGCAAGATCTGCAGAAGGAAAACAAGCACGACAACAAGTGTCCTACAAGAACGAATAAGATCAAAATTTAATGGGGAAATGCAAACGGGGAAGAATCTCTGGCTATTTTCTGGCCTTTCACCACGTGCTGATCATCCCCAAAATTTCTTTTCCATTACACACATCTATCTACCCTGCACGCACACCCACACGTACACTTGCACTTGTAATTGCACTCACGCCTGACCCGTGCCCCACCTGTAGCACACCCGCACTCCTACCCGCTATACCTGCAGCCATCGGTGGTGCCGGGTGATAGGTTGGGGTTGAATACAATGCAATCTTCGTGTGCACATCGTGGTGGGGGTTACTACTAAGACCGGCCCAGTCCAGTATGTGCCCAGATCTAGAGGGCCCTGGTATGCTACTACTGGTATCTACGCGTAGTATACCACTCGTCAACGCGTCAACATTCAAGTTGGACATTTCGATTCGACTATCTTACACTAGCACCATGACTGCATGAAATTGATCACAGACAAACCGTGCAGAAGTTGCGCGCCTCTAGGAGACCGGTTGCAAACATATACCCCACCAGCCCGAGCTTCGTCAGGGAATCACAAATCGTCATGGATAGGTGGTGTGACACAAGAAGTCTTATGTTGTATTCATACCTCGCCAAGTGTGAACTAAACGTTTCGCATACCGACTAATGTGGATGACTCCCAGAACTAATAATGGTTTCCAATTGCTATCTCCAGTAATTTCTGGAGGTTTGGTGAACCTAAGCCAGTCACTGTATCATGTGTCAGGAGCCAATAAATCGTTTATGTCTTGAAGTCCAAGACAGTCAAACGAATATAACGTGACGTACCGGGATCATATTCGACTGTGGCGTTGAAGCCTTGCGTTCCGCACCCCGGGTTACTACCCACTGTGATATCATTTAAGCCGGCGCGTCCTCTTGTGTACAACCATGTGTTCATAAATCCTAGGGGAAACTTGCCCTGGTTGATGTGTGCATCGTTCAACTTGGAGACAAACGCGGAAAAGATGGGACAGGAGAGGGATGTGCCATTCGCTAAATAACGATGACCTTTGTAGATGAAGTGGGCTTTAGCGGCTTGTGCAGCCACGTCGGGAACAGCCTGGCATATGGAGAGGTGAGTAAGTTGCATCTATGATTCCGCAGTACGGGCAGTGTCTCACGCGGCCATTACTGCCAGTGACATGGAGTACATTAGATCTGGCTACGTTCAGGCGTGAGAAACCTTACGAGTTGTATAATCCTTCATAGGTCCCAGGTACAAGGTTCTCAAGATACTTCTTTACAGCTGCATCCTGGTAACTGGGTTGAGAGAACTAATGGCAGAAACGGATGAGTGTGGCGGTACAAGACAGTTATAAAAATGAACACACGTAATAACTGAACCCTCCACCGGAAAAAGGCGCAGCAATTTCGGGGACGCTAATAGTGCCTCCAACAGCGGTCACGCTATGTGCATTCCAAAATCCGGTCAGAGCGAATTACAGCCCTGTCATGGCACACCCACTATGGACAAGTTGCAGGAAATTCGGCATAGAACTTGGTCTGATTGGTGCCATCGTGGTTGAAACATGTCTGGTTTGCTGGGTCTGGGTGAATATCACCGACGGCATTATCACCAGAGGAAAACAGAAGGGATACACCACGGGAACCAAGAGCACCAAACTCAGCACAGACTCGGATAGCGTAGGCGTGCGGAACTGCCTGATGTGAGTTTATACCAGCCAATCAATGAAATAACGAACCAGAGTATTCCAAAAAGCTATAACTACTGGAGATTGTTTGAGGGGGATATTCCAGAGAGGAGATATAGTCCAACCACTGTAATCGACGGTGGAACTTAGCTGAATACCAATTACGAACGGGAGGAGAAACAAACCTCGAGAAATGGATCGATGCCATATCTGTCATCGGTGGAATTGTCATAGCCACCAGTAGAGTAAAAAATTGCGGGTGTTGGGTAACTCAGTCCAAAGGCGAATTGAGTGTCCAAGTTGGCTTCATCTCCAGCAGCATCACGGGATTGATTGTTCAGTCCGCCTCAGGATCCTGTTAGAAAACCATTTGATTATCTGGTCGTGAAGCATTCTTACCATTGACGGACACAAATGTGTAATTCGACCCATAAGCTGCAGGGTTCTGCATCTTGTAAAATTGTTGGAGGTCCTGGACATTCGCAAACTGATCGTAATAACCGGTCACGGCGATTTTGTTGCCGTTAGTTGCAGAGGCATTGTATCCAACACCGTTGTAAAGTTGTTTAATACAGTCGAGAGTCATCTATGGAAGAGAATTATTTGATAGTGCCAGATACGAGACAAAACCATTATACCACAGTGTTGCAGCTTGCGTCAACTTTGTTTCCAGCTGACCCAGTAATTGTTCCGTTCGAAGGTAGGTCAAAGGACCGTTTAGCTGACCAGTGAAGGGTACTCTTCAATGGATGCAGGTGATGAAACATTGTTGTTGGCTGGATCAAATCTATGTGTTCGTGCATACCCTCCGGAAGACTGTAGTTGGTCGTTCTGACGATGCTCTCGCCGCTTTTCGAGTGAGTATAGATGTGATATCTCTGCGAACGTTGTTCTGTGTGGACACGAAGACACAGAGAGACAAAGTATAGCCCATACCGTATCGAGCATTCGTTCTGCGAGATTGACGGGAACACGGATGGAGACCCAATCCAGAGCCGATAATCGGTGAAGATCCTCTTCCTTGATACCGTAAGAAGACAACCATGCGTTGACGGCGTCCAGAGACTCAGGGTTAGGGGCCATTAGCGCGTCGGTCTCTTTCTTGGATAAGTAGGCGCCATAGCGCTCGTGGTCTGGATCGCTGACCTCCCATAGATGCTTTTCGAGGATGGGAAAATGTGGTTGGGAAAGGGCTATCTTGAGTTGTAAGAGACGGTCCGGAGGTGCAGGGCCGTCGATGATCCAGCCGGGAGGAGGGTCAAGGATGCTCTCCTTGATCTTATGTGGGATGTCTCTATAATGGCTGGCCCTAGCATGGGTTGCCGACAACAGGATGACAAAGACAGATGGTCGCATGATCGTTTACTGCAAATATCGGATGTGGGGGTGGTGAGAGCCTGGTCCTATGGTCATGCTCGTTATATACCATCAGGTTCAGGAGATTGAAGTGACACGGCGGAGTTAGAGAGAAGGATGGATACGCCAAATGCTCCCACCTGATTAGTTCTACAGGCTGTAGGTGTTGTGCTTCGACGCATGTTACCACGGAAGCCAAGCGCAGCAAGTGACAAGGAGTACGAACGTATTTCCAGTGAGCGCGATAACGTGTGAGCCTCAGTAATTTTGACAATCGGCCCAGGCAAACGATCCATGCGTCGAGTCAGAATCGTTTGGAGCCAAGATCAATGCTTCCCCCCCTTTGGTCGCTGTTGCGTTGACAGTCATGTGTAGCCTGAGATAAGCACGGCAGGCTGTTGACTTGCCTCGTCATGTGCGCCAATTTGCAGTTTCGGGGAAGGCGTGTTCTTAGGTTGACTTAAATATTACAACAGGCAGCTGGCATGGCAGGTTATCCGAGGACAAATTTCTCGTATGCTACAAGTAATTAGTAAACGTAGGAAGCACGAGCCATGTGCAAAACTCAAGTTATATATCTGCACAAGAAGTGGAACAGATATCCTACTCACAAAAATTTGAAAAGGGGAAGACAGAGAAGGGTGTCTCATCTCTATGTAATAAGCTGCAGACGTGTGATCGATCGTCCACCATATCCTATGGAATGCCGGAGCGCCGCAAAGAATTAACCCCGAATTGGCAACTGTTGCATGCAGGACACCGATCACCCCTCTGAAAATTCGTAAACTGCAGACTGGGGCAAGCAGAATTTATTTTAGTTGTGGTGAACTGGTAACCGATAACCAACAAGGCACAAACTGTGAACTGCAGCTGTGCAAACTGATAATTGTAGCCACACGGACTGTGAATTACAAGACATACACAAGACACAAGAAATTTCATTAGCACTAATGGTAATCGATCTTCACCGACAAGCCGAGGCAGAAATGCTTGCCTCAGATGCAAAGAAGTAAGTAGGCAAAATAAAATGTAAAATATCTCTATACATTATCCGTTCAATGGTATTGCTTGAATCTGTAGGTAGTCCGTTTGAATTCAAATTGCATTGCAGTCCGCTCGTGAAACTTCCTAATAAAGTAAGTCGTGGCTCATGCTGACCGCTCTCATCTCCTTGACTTGCCAGTGGTAGCATCTGCATAGGTGAGTAACCTCGTCCTGGTGGCTTATAATGGTTCTGATGCTATACAGTATGTATGAGGCATTTTATATGGTCCAGAAGCAGCATTTTGTGCTCGTAAGTGCTTGGGACTAACTGACTTGTCTAGGTCATCGTTTGAGTCATCCTTTGTGACACGGCAGGTCTGGATGGTTTGTAGGACATCTGTGGTTTTAGGATGTTGTGGGTTCTGTAAGTACATGTGCTGCTTTATACTCGAGTTGCTCGCGCTGACTGGGGTTGTCTTCAGCCAGCGGCTTTATCTCGACTTGTTTGCAGTCGCAGTGTGTGCTGCTTGCTGTGTTGTCCATCCAGTAGCCTCTCCCACACTTCTGTACACTATCCACGTCAATCCAACACGTTCCGTCATCATCGTTTCCACTCGACCTGACCATGTAGCCTGGTGGTTCTCCTGGCCCTCTGTCTTGTGTTTGCACACTCGGATCCCCCCCTCCCCCCTGAGCTTGAAGCTCTGGGGGTTTTCCATTCGATCCAGAGGCTTAGGCACGTTGTTGTCGTCTTGGGTCATGTGCTGATCGATTTCTTCGTCAGCTATGGCCAGTCATGTGTCTTCGTGAGCCATGCACCTCCATCTCTCCCCCTCGATCGACACGTTTAGGTGCACCCTCCCGATCTCCGTTTTTCTCTGCCTCGTCGCATCTGTGCACAACACACTCACCTTGTATGGTAGTGGTGTGGCCACCCAGTTCAACCTCAATCCATTCAGGTCGATATGTGGGGTTGACAGGGTGCCGTGCGGCTTCCTCTGCTGCATCTCATGGTCCCATTGGCCCGTCCAGTCAATGTGTTTCATCGTCGTCACCGTTTGTGGTCTCATTGTTGGATTTGGACAGTGTCGGCAAAGATCGATTACCATTAGTGCTAATGAAATTTCTTGTGTCTTGTGTATGTCTTGTAATTCACAATCCGTGTGGCTACAATTATCAGTTACACGGCCGCAGTTCACAGTTTGTGCCTTGTTGGTTATCGGTTACCAGTTCACCACTCAACTAAAATAAAATAAATTCTGCCTGCCCCAGTCAGCGTTTACGAATTTTCAGAGGGGTGATCGGTGTCCTGCAAGCAACAGTTGCCAATTTGGGGTTAATTTTTTGCGGCGGGGGAGCGTGATGCTTCGGCATTCCATAATGTCCGGTGCAGCTCGGCATCGCAACCACCGCATGGTCCACGTTATGCTCAATGGAACAATCGGATACATTTCGGAGCCGAGTCGTCATTTTGAAATGCCGATTTGGTATTCACTCCAGTGCTTTCGAGCAATGCCCACTGCCAGTAGGTGATCATGCAAAACAAACAGGCACAAACAATTGAAACACGTGATAGCACGTGATCTATCCTCAACACTCTCTCCATCGAGCCTCAAGCTTGTATCCATGTTGCTGTTGCAATGGTGTAACTTGAGACCACTCGGGCCGTCCAACTTGGCTGCAATACGGTTTTCATTGCCATGTAGAGTCCAAGCTGTCAAGATTTTCCCGACAGGTGCAAAGCCATTTATCCACTGTCCGGATGTCGTTGCGTGGGTCCTGGGTGGGTCAACCTATATGGGTGCTAATATATTCTGTAGACGTACTGAGCCAGACTCGTTCTTCGTCGACGTCTACTTTAACGCACATCCCGTGTCGGGGTCGCAAGACGGGAAACACAAGATCAGAGCACCCAACGCGCTTATTCCGACTGTGATTGCATACTCGGGTGGGCAGACTGAGTTCTCGATCGACATGGGCAATGATGTACCTGTTTATCTTGTTATCTTTCCCTTAAACCTGACCAACTCCACTTAGTTCGGAACGCGACTCATGATCGTGCGGGGAGACTTTGAGTGCGTGTCTATGGCCATATACGGAGAGCTCGTTACAGATACCACCATGTCTGTGGCGTCGTACTACATGCCGGGAGTACCACGACTTCCTGAACCGATCACCCTTTCACCTGCACTCGATCTCGCAAGCGCGTCTGATCCGACTTGTCTAGCAAGACAACTCCTTGCTTTGATACCGGATGCCCCCTCCTTCAACCTAGTCGTTCGCCTCATGTTCTGTTTGAAACCACCCAACGACGATTGGGATCTTCCTGAATTTCCCCACTTGTACTCTGACTTAAACGAGGAGGACGCTGATATTGATCTAGATTCGGCATTTCGTTGTCTGAGCCGTCCAGTAGTCGAGGATGTTTCGGCTGAATCCCTACAACGGTTTGCAGAAAAGGTTGCAGATGCAATCGGTCCGATGGTTAGCAGTGAACTTATCCGATAAATATGTTATCCCGGCTGACGATCTCGCACAAGTAGGACGATACTCAGGCTTATCTCGTCTCCGGAATATTATGTCGTTCCGCTTCGCAAAATCCTCATTTTTCCCAAGCGCTCATGGTACGTGACGCATCTATGGGGTTATATGTATGCGCACTAATCTTCGGTCTAGCAATCAATCGACTTAGAAAATGTTTTTGACACAATTAACCTCAGTGACGATGACACACTATATACCTTGCTGGACGCGTCCACCAATCCCGACATTTCAGAACTACTCAATGTAGGCTGGTTCAAGGATATCCTCCGAACCGTGGAATCATCACCCACAGCACGAAGAGAAGTCAAGAAAGGTGTTCGACGACTGACAGCTCGACTGCGGGATTGGCAAACATTTGAAGATGCCTTATCGAACTCGGAGGGCAATTTTGCAGATGCTTGCCGATTTCTAAAGGAAATAGGAACCGAAGAGAAACCATTTGGTATCTGGTTGAACTGCATGACATTGCATGGGGATCTTTGGGCAAGCGTGCGAGATGGTCCTCGCCGTGGTGATGGTCCATTTGCATCCCTTTTGAACCCAATTTCGACTGCTATATCTCATGGAGATTTCCTCGGCTTTGTGAGAGCTTACATTGGTGTAGCATCTGTTCTAGCAGTGTACGCTTGGTCAGATAGTCTTCCCAGCGACCACTGTCGAGAACGCACGTTGGGAGTACTGAAGTTATGGCAGGATGTTCCTGGCTACCGTGAAGTACGGTCTCCCGTCAGACTCAAATGTCCGCAAATGTATCTGATCATATTATCACAGATAGTCAACCATCTACTCTTACTCCGCCAAATGACCTTTAGGCTGGAATGCATGACAATAGACAACGACCCCCCAGCTCAATCGGGTATCCACGCAGAAAATATCATCTTGAATCTTGTCAACGAACCTCAGTGTTACCTTAATCCAGAATTCGTCAAGTGCCTACGGTCTTGGCAGCCATTCTCCTTGACGTATATCAATGAAGAGGAGCGTATTTCGTTACACAGGGCGGCTACAATAGCTGATGATGGACTCCTCGGTGCGATGGAGGAACTCGTCCGAACAGATTCTCCGCCATTCGATATGGACCGCGTGCGTTGTTTGAGGGTTGCTGTTGCTATTCTCCTACGCGAACTTGAAGACGATGAAGCCAGCGGCTGGAACATCCTCGACACGGCATGGAGAGGAGGTATGCAGGGGATGGTCTTTCACGTTATAGATATGGCGTCCTCTGTCGGCAGAGAGCTCTTGGCCATATGTTCCATGCCACAACTACGCGAAGCAGGAGTTGTGGAGCAACTTTTACTGCTCACAGACGAACTGTTACCTCTCATTATTCACCTCGGGACACTCTCAGTGACCACCAGCCGGTCCATGCGGGGCATCATTGTCGCGATCGTGGACATTTTTACCTCTGCCAACTTGCTTGTATCGCAAACCCCGGTCCCACCTTTTGTGGTGGCTGGAAAGCGTGTCCAACAGACCTGTGTCGCTGTTCTCCGCAAACTTTCCGATTCCCGCGGTATAGACTCCCCAAAGCGGGGTCCTGCGCTGTTCCTTCGGACGCTCCTCGAGTACGGCCTTCAAATGGATGACATGGATCCAGCCCGTCGTGTTTTCCAGGTGTACACTCTTGTTGACCATTTCATGCCTGACGTTTCTCTAGACGTTGCAGAGTCCAACTCGAAGTGGATACTTTCTGTCATACCCCATGTTCTCACCAATCTTGGGACCTTCTTTCGCGCGCTCGATGTCGATAGAAAACTCAGTTTCCTCGATCGACTCATTCCCCTTGATAATGGAACTCTCAACGTCGGTGAATGGCTGTTGGTAGAGGAATGCAAGCATCTGGCAGATGTAGCGAGGCTTCTTGGAGGCATGCGAGACCCGCATCATACTGTCGTGCAGTATGAAGTGAACCTTTGCCTCCAGTTCATTGCTAGGCTCATGGATGCTTCATCCGAGCATTCGAGAATGTGCATGACTACAATCTGCACGGCTGCCGAGGCGAGCTGTGCCCTCACAGATACCATAACTTCTATGCTGAGTGCCCGTCTGCACTCCACCTACCTCTTGCAAATCACGCAAGCCCTTACATCCCCATCTTTGATTACCGATCCGACCCTCAAATTCGCGGCCACTCTTACATTGATTCGTGGCACTGCTGTCACCGAATTAAGCATCGGCATTGGTGAGACGTTCGACACCGTCCGGACCATGCTCTCCGCTGTGAGCGAGGCCGATCTCGCTCTGGATCGATTGCTATGGGAATTCGGACACTGCCTCTCCTCAATTGCAGGGTCCGGGAATAGCTTCGACTCGCTCGACGTACAGAGTGTCGTCCGAGCGCTCGCTTGGCTCTGTGACAAGCTTCCGGGGCCTTCTGACCTTCCAGGACTCTCCTGGGACAAGTGGGACAAGCTCTGCGAGGTATTCCAAAACGGGGTGTTACCGGACATGTACCCCGCCTTGAAATCCATCAAGGGGAAATTGACGCCGCTCCCCGATTCGTCGATCCCGACAACGTTGATCCCAGATGCACGCGTGTGTCCGCTGGTACTGTCACTGAATGCTCTCGGGGAAGTATTGGACCCGCCTGCTCCGGCTCCGTGTACGCCGACGCGCAAGTCGAGATCGTTACCACCTGGACGGGATCGGGACGTGTTGGGATTGGTAGCGCTGTCCCCACCGACAGCGTTGTTGAGGTCGCCGGCTATCTCGGGACTTTCAAAGACATATACCAAGAACGATTTTAGGGAATTGAGACAGACGCCTTCGGCGAGACAGAATACGAGTCGGATGCCAAGTTTGCATGTGGATGTGAGTGGTATCCAGCTTTTTTTCTAAGTGACTAAGAAGTTGCCTCCGTGTAGGAGTTTGAGTTCGGGGTGGTCACGTCGTCGCCTCTCGTTCGACCTCAGCCTATCTCGGTGCCGATTGACCCTCATGCCATGGGTGTGCAGCCGTTTGGTCTTGGACCCCCATTTGGCATGAGTTAGGCGTGTTTTTGAACATATGCGTTCGGTGACGCGCTTCTTCAAGTTCCTGGGCTACAGACGCTTGTACTCGAGATTTGTAAAATACTTTTTGTGATTGTTTGTGTTGGAAAACATTTTGCAAGGTTAGAACACACCAGGGCCAGGTCGATGGCTGAACAAGGTAGAATTTCCATTCTAATATTGTCATCGCCAACGACTCAGGTGGCCGTCCGACACGAACGGATTTACTTCCGCTCCTTGACACTGCAACAAATGATGCTGTACAATTGAAGGTGACAACTTGCAACCCCCCTGCACAATTAATTCCGAATCTTATATCTGGACTCAGATGATGGACTCCTTGAAGCCGCCCTTGCACCTCTCTAACAGCATGTATCCATTGGTGACAGGACGTAGCCGACACGACCTGTCACGGAGTTCTTGCTTAACTCGCTGGCACTAGCTTCATCTATGCAAGCAGACGTTAAATGGCTGAGGTAAAAGCTGAGCTGGCATAATTCGCTGCTATACCATCGATCACACTAATACTAGTGCTGTGGGGCTCACGCAAACAATGCGTCTCTCGCTCCTTGCCCTTGCATCCACGGCTGCCTTCGTTCAAGCAGACTCTTGCAAAGACTTCCCGCACAAGATCAAAGAGAACATCGAACTTAGACCCCCTCATGGTTGGGTCAGGCGCGGCCTTGCACCCCCGAACTATCTCCCAGATCTCAAGATTGCCCTTCCTCAGCCGTATTTCCCCATCCTTGAGAAGTACCTCTTGGAAGTTAGCGACCCACATCATGAGCGCTATGGCATGTACTTGTCCAAGGAGGAGACTGACGTCCTGATGGCACCCCACACTGACACGCTCGACGCTATCAGCGCATGGTTGTATTCGTACATTATCGAGGAAGAATATGTCCATCGATCATCAGCCCCAAGATTGGGTGACCATCCGCTTCCCCGTCGTTCTTGCAGAGGAAATGCTTAATACAGTACGAATTGTGATTTTCTCCGTCTTCATGCACTAAGTCGAACGATTGCAGAAATATCACGTCTATACCCACCTGGACAGCGGCGAGAGTATCTTCAGAACAACTAGTTATAGTCTTCCGGAGGACTTGCACGAACATGTTGAGCTAGTCCAGCCAACGTGGGTTCATTCTGTCTGCCGCCTATCCTTGTGGTAATAAGTCTCTATCAGTTCCTCCGGCCACGCTATCAAAAAGCGGCGGTGTCTCTGTATTTGCGGAGACTTGCTCCTGGGACGCATCAAGGCATATTCGACCTGTAAGCATTCCTGACTCTTCAAAGGACGGACTTCATCCTATCTGTGCTGCTTATCGGATCCTTCACCCCCACGGTGGACGAATTCACCATGGAGAACCGCGTGGTGGCGTACAAATCCTGGCGGAATGCGTCGAAAGGCCCTCTTCCTGGTCGACGGCCTGTGAGCTTGTAGCAGGCAGGAAGTCTCCCTCCCTCCTCACTCGTCGATTACCCAAACTGCAACCACTCAGGCCGGGGTCGTGCTATGGCACGTCTTAGCACGTCTGCCTCTCAGCCAACTCCCTCGCCTAGTCTGGAGTGGTAGCTACCTAAACGGACTCGGACGGGCGACAGTCGGGGTAGCGGCAACCCCCTGATGAGAGCTTTCGCAGGCTGGAAACCGCACCCAATCCGTCCCCTCCCCACCCTCTGCTGCACTGTATGACACCCGCGTCAGCCCGGCTCCAATCCTCGGAGAAGAGCGCCCGACGGAACCAGCACGATGGCACTGGCAACCCGAGACGTCCCTCTTCGCACACAAACTCAACACTGGGGCCCTTCGTGCCCCAATCTCACAGCTATGGGCGTGTAAGCATCTGTCCATCCATCCAAAACGACGTGTCTTTCAGACTTTCCCACTGATTCTCATATTACACAAGGTTTTCCCGACGTCGCTGTGCAATCCCGGGACTTCGAAGTCGTTTATCAAGGTAAAAAGGTCCATGTTCTTGGCACATCATGCCCCGCCCCCGCCTTTGCCTCGTTCGTCTCTATCCTAAACGATGCGCGAATCAATGCGGGCAAGTCTCCCATGGGTTTTTGAATCCTTGGCTGTACGAGATTGGGTGGGTCAGATTAAACGATATCAAGGAGGGTAACAACCCTGCGTATGGCACAGAGGGCTTTAACGCAACGACCGGTTGGGATCCTGGTGAGACCCTTGTTTCACTTTTGGCGTCTTTGAGTGTGCCGCGTTCGAACTAATTGACACACTTTCATGCAGTGACCGGTCTCGGCACGCCATACTTTCAGAAGCTACTGGCGTTGGGGTTGGGTAATCAATACACAGCCGGCATTCCGGAAAAGATTATTTGGAACGAGGACAATTATTATTTCTAACTAGTGAGACGCAGCAAGTGAGGATCTAGTGTGGGATAAAGTTCATGGACAACAAACTGATTTGTACTGCCTTGCCCTCAGCTCAAAACCCGAAACGTCTTGGCTGATATCGCACGTACATCGGCCTGAGGCTGTCCAACGTGATTCAGAATACATGTTAAGAGGGTGAACGCTGGTGTCCTAAAATACCGTTTTGCCCGATGATCGATTACCCTTGGAATATTCCTTCAGACATTGTCTGCGACATGACTCAGAATTCAAGTAAGTAATGTATAGTTTATATTTCCCGTGCCCGTGCTCGGGGATCACAAAGGTGTTGTCAAATGAATGAGCTAAAAGTTTCGCATACCGACTGATGTAGATAGTAATCATAACTAATAATGGTTGCCAATCGCCAGTTCCAGTAATTTTTGGAAGTTTGGCGAACCAAGGCCAGTCACTGGATTGCAGAATCAATAATCAATAAACCATTCACACGTTGGGCCCCAACGCTATGGGAGGGATCACACGCAATAGTAAGACATACCAGGATCCCATCCAATCGTGGCGTTGAAGCCCTGCGTCCCACATCCCGGATTACTCCCCACTGTAATGTCGTTCAAGCCAGCACGCCCCCTTGTGTATAGCCACGGGTTTATAAAGCCAAAGGGAAATTTGTTCGCGTTGATGCGTGCATCATTCAACATGGAGACCAACGCAGCGAAGATGGGACAGGAGGCGGATGTGCCACTCCATTTGTATTCGCCACCTTTGTAGACGACATGAATTTTCGAGCCTTGCGCAGACACGTCAGGAATAGCCTGTACATACAGAACCGTGAGTGGTTTGGCTTCATTGTTCTGTACAGAAAATCACCTACACGACCGTTACTGATACGGTGGAGATTAGATTTAATCCTCCAAAGGCGTAAGAGAACTTACGGGTTGTAAAGACCTTTATAAGTTCCAGGGGCAAGGTTCTCCAAATACTTGTTGACAAACGTACTCTGGTAACTGGGTCGAGGGAACTAATGGTATAAACTGATCAGTGTGATGGTAGAAGATAGTCATAATGACGAACACACGTAATAGCTGAAGCCTCCACCAGAAAAATATGCAGCGGTCTCTGGAATATCGACAACGCCTCCGACGGTGGTCACACTGTGCGTCCAAGGCTCGATCAGAATGTATTCACACGCACGGCAGGATATACTGACAATGGGCAAGTGGCAGGAAAGTGGGGAATGAACACGGTCCGGTTAGTGCCATCGTTAGTGAAGCATTTCTGGGTTTCTGGGTCTGGATCAAGATCGCCAACGGCAGCATCACCGGACGAGAACACGACGGTGACACCGCGGACACCAAGAGCAGCAAACCCATCACAGACGCGGGTAGCATAGTTGTACGGAACTGTCTGTCGTCAAGTCGTGTTAACCTTTAATGAATAATAGACCTTACATGTGTATTCATACCAACTGTAACTATTGGATACGGTCTGCGGAATATCTTCCAGAGAGGACACATAGTTGATCCACTGTTATCCAAGACAATAGAATCAGCAAAATATCGTAAGATGAACGAGGGAGAAACAAACATCGAGATATGGTTCAACATCGAATCCGTTGATGGTGGAATCGACATAGCCACCAGTCGAGTAAAAAATTGCGGGTGTTGGGTAACTCAGCCCAAAAGCGAGCTGTGTGTCCATGTCAGCTTCCATCCCAGCAGTATCGCGGGACTGGTTGTTCAGTCCGCCTCAGTATCCTGTCAACAATCTATTTCCGTTTGATCACGGAACATTCTTACCATTGACAGACACAAATGTGTAATTCGACCCATTGGCTGCTGGGTTCTCCAACTGGTAAAATTTCTGCAGATCCTCGTTGTTCGCGTATTGATCGTAGTAAGAAGTCACGCCAATCTTGTTACCATTGGTCGCAGAGGACTTGTACTCAACAGCGTTGTAAAGTTGTCGGAAACAGCTGAGTGTCATCTACGGAAGAGGTTCATTAGATGGATCCGGATATGAGATAATGTCAAATTGTACCATGGTATTGCAGCTGGCGTCAACCTGGTTTCCAGCCGGCCCTATAACTGTGCCATTCGAGGTGTTGGATGACCACTGCTTTGACCAGTGAAGAGTACCCTTCAATGGCCGCATGCGAATGAATATTGTTGTTGGTTGGATAAAGTCTATGTGTTTGTGCAAACTCTCTGGAAGACTGTATTTGGTTGTCCGGACGATGCTCTCGCTGCTGTCCGAGTGGGCGTAGACCTGGTATTTCTGTGTCCATCTGAGTTGGTGTATGAGGAGTGACAAAATAATAATACATACCGTATCCAGCATTTCTTCTGCAAGAGCAATGGGAATGCGGAAAGAGATCCAATCCTGAGCCGATGATCGGTAAAGATCTTCTTCCTTAATGCCGTATGAGAACAACCATGCGTCGACGACGTTGAGCACATTGGGGTGAGGTGCCATCAGTGCCTCGGTCTCCTTCTTCGACAGGTAGGCACCATAGCGCTCATGGTCCGGATCACTGACCTCCCAGAGATGCTGTATGAGAATTGGAAAATGTGGTTGGGAGAGTGCTATCTTGAGCTGTAAAAGATGGTTCGAGGGTGCAGGACCGTTTGTGACCCAGCCAGGGGGAGGGTCGAGGATGTTTTCCTTGACCTTATGTGGGACATCCCTATAACGACTGGCCCTGGCGAGAACAGCCACAAACGGTATAACAAAGCAAAGTGGTCGCATGATAGTTCACTACGGGAAGGCGTTGAAACTTCATCCCATAGTCATGCTTGCTATATATATAAGGGTCAGGGAGTCTGAGCGATCGTGACACGATGGGGCTAACAAGAATGACTCGGAACACACCAAACGTTCACACCCTACTAGTTTGTGGGTTGGGTGCTATCCTTCAATCTCGCCATTGTAATATATTTCCGAGTTTGCACTAGTAGAAGCCAAGGGAACCAAGGGCAGAGAAAGACCAAGAGTGCGAGCGCACACTGGCAGAGGGTATCAATATGCATGTGCCAAGAGCCCGGGCTCAGCAACATAGGGCAACCTTGGCACGCTGGATCTGGCTGTAGGCTCAGGCAAACAACTCATGGATTGAGCGAGGGTCATTCGGAGCTTGGACCTCGACGACCCATTTCCCTTTAGCCTGGGTGGCCACTGTAGTAGGTAAGGGCCAGATTCAAGTCTGTCGGTTTTCCTCTTCAATTCGACCTTTGTGCGACGTTGTGAGTCAATGGCTTTCGGGAAAATGCGATCTTTGGGGTTGCAATCAACGAAGAGTAGTAATTAGCCCAAAGACAGATTGTTAACGTGTATGCAAAAAGGAAAAGGAAAAGAATGTAATGGGCCAAGAATGCAAAGGATGGGAAATGGTCCATTAGGATGATATTGTGTCGGCTGATTGAAGATATCGCTCTCAGGGTCAACGAAATCGGAGTCTTCAACTGAGTCTGAAATACTGTTACTGCCTGCATGCTGGTTCGCCCCAATCGTCTACCCAAGCTGAAAGTCTTGAGTTTCTGGAATTCTATCCTTCTCAGGCTGGATTTAATGACAAGTGAGGTCGTGACAATGTCTTGGACGTGCCAGAAGAGACTCGGAGTCCCCTCCCCAGCCTCACGCAGACCTGTGTATCCTGCCACCATCCATCGAATGTTCCCTTGATTGCGACCACATGGTGCAGACATGGATGGACAAGTACAGAGGTGAGCCAGACACTTGGACTCATGCAGACTCGCATGGACCGACAGAGACGGACAGTCACACGGACGGTCATGGACATACGGACACACGGAACATGAACTGTGCCCGAATGCACACAGGGGAATGCACGGGACATGTATACGAATAGACGGACAAAGAGACTAAACGGTCCACGGACGAACGGACAGTCCACACAAATGGACATACACAGATGGACTCGAACGGAGACGGACAATGATGGACGAACAGACTGATGGCTCCAGACACAGACAGGGATAGCGCATGCAGACAGATGCACGGACAGACCCGGGCACCGATAGGCATGGACAGATACACATGGACAAGGACGGACGGACATATGCATATATGTACAGAATAATGGATGCGGACGGACTTGGATGCACATGGGCAGACAGAGATGGACAGACAGATATAATAAACGGCACTAGTATACATAGTAATAGTTGCTCATTTGACTCGATGGGCCCGACCTAAGTACTAAGTACTACTGGCGTGAACGAATCCACGAGGACTCAAATGGGGCAAAATTGGGGCCCAGACTTGAACGGGGCGGCTCAATGGGGCGCAATCCCAAGTTCATGATCTCAAGGGCTAATCCATGACTGTCTGTAACGAACAAGCGCTATTTGTGAGCCGCCAACGGAGGAGGCGGCGGCACTGAAGGGGCTCGGACGGAACAGAACGAGAATGAGCGTAGTATTCAGCGAGCAGGAGCGGGGGCAGAAGAAGATGGGCAGCTACATGAGTAAAGGGGGCTCGTATATATACGTATGGGGAGCAGACTGATGTCATGTATGCCAGTCGTCTGGTATTCTGGGAATGGTGTGTAAGGAACGCTGGACGTCCACGCGCCGACTCGAGCACAGGTTTCCTCGTGTCGATCGCACCTTCACGCCTTCACCTTGTCACGAAGTCACCCTCGTCTCAGTTCCTTTATAGTTCGTCATAGATTCTTTTCCTTTATGCTTTTTTCCTTCTTATGCTTACTCCTTTGTCTCCGTCGCGACTACGTCATCGTTTCTCTTCACTATATATACCCCTCG
>JBBPTX010000118.1:0-65038 GCA_038094595.1 Pulveroboletus aff. annulatus
GCATGATTGAAGCAGGAAGTTCATTCATGCCTGGCCCTACGAAGGTGATTCCTCCTATCTTTGATGAGAGTATTTGATTTTAACTACTCTTAGACGTACGTGTTTACCTTTATCTGAGTCTTTTGGCCGTCTTTCTCAGTCGTCGATCTTATTTAATAGTTGTGAAGCCATTTACTCAGCCTTTCTAATGTTCATACATGCTCAAGGACACCTCACAGGCGAAATATCTCTGATTTTTGCTCAATGGGCTTCAACTATTTTTATGGCTGCTGCTGAATGTAAGAATTCACCTCGATCGAGATCCATCTCACTGGTAGACACAGTGGCGATGATTCTCCGTGTGTGGGCGGTGTATAACCAATCCAAGCTCATCCTTGGAATCCTTCTCGCATTATACACCATTGAAACCATCGTGAACATAGTCCTATCTGTCCTGGTCAGCATCCAATATGTCTCAGGCATTAGTATGTGATATGTCTTTATTTCATCCATCGTATCAAATCATATGCTATTCTGTCATTCTATAGTCTCCACCACTCAAGTACTCAATTTCTCTTATTGCATGGTTCAATCTGTCGACACCGTATGGACCGACATTGATAATGGTGTCCAGATCACTCTTGGCATAGTGATGTGCTTGCTTGTCGTGATCAAATTTGCCAAGGACGCACTTCAAATGTACAGAGATGGAATGCAATTCCACCTGAACCGTTACATGAAACTCCTTGTACGGGAAGGAATAGTCTACTTTTTCGTGTGTGTCACATCCTTCCATCCATTGTACAGCTACTAGTATGCTGATACTGAACTCTAGCATTTTCGTCATGTCGTTCATTTCTGTACTATTTCACGCATCAGTGATTCCATCCGAAGGGCGGTGGCAGCTGTTCAGCATGCTCGAATACATAGCTCCATACACGCTCGTCCCGCGATTCATCTTGAACTTGCGTGCACTCTATGCGTGCGATCTTCAAGGCAGACAGGGAAGCAATATTGACTCTGCATTCGGATTGTCATCCGGATCGGACCATAGGAGTGTTAGGAGCGCCATCATATTTGTGGATGCTGGGGAGAACGATGGGGTGGAACAGGGAAAGGAACCAGGAGCAGAGTCAGTGGGAGCACAGAGAGAGGGAGTACAGCATGAGGAGATTGAACTGGTCAAGAGGACTCCCGGAGAAGATTGTTTTATGGGTCCAAGTTCTAGTCGTGTTTGGTAGGCATCACACGGCAGCTCGTTGGTTCTCCTTGATATTTACTCGTGCAAATTCTGGTGTGGCACTGGTGGTATGAGAAAATAGATAGATTATCATGGGTAAGGGACTGGAAGAGCGTGATCAATCCTGAAGAATGTCTCAAGCATGGAGAACAAGCTGCCAGTACGCTGCACAACTCGAGCAATAAACGAAAAGAAAATTGAGCCTCTCTCCCAGACCATGTATCATTGTCACGTCTCCCGTGTATGCCCACGCCTGTGGGTCCAAGTTTGTAAGAAGGGCCTCATACAGCCCAGTCTGGATCTCGGATCGGGCTGTTTGAAAGCTCGAGGCTCGGACATGACTGTTATCACGCAGTATTGCGAATTGAACCTGAGCACGTACCTCGCATTGACTCAGAGCGGTTTGTGCATAGATGAAACAGAGTGAGGCAGAATCTGGAGTTTGCGTGCGGCAATGAAGTGACGTAGATGATTAGGAGTAGAGTGTGCGTACCGTGGCTCTTTCAAGTCAGCACCCGGACTTGGAAGATCTTGTTACGAGAAAGTCGCACCTAGTGGGTGCCCTGCTGCCCGAGCAAGCCATGGGGGGTGACACCAGTTTCAGAGGAGTGGGGTTCTTGCAAGAGTCTGATGTGTTCGACAAACATGAGTTGTGGTAGTGGGGCTCGGGGGTAAGGGAACAGTCGAAGCTGTAGCAATTAGTCCCGTGTCGAGGTCAGTACGATCGACGACGTACATTTCTGGAGCGTCATGGTAACTCTACGAACATGGCATCGATGATATCTGGGGTATTGAAACTCCGCTCCGAGTCACTGCCAGCTCTTCCGAGCCTTTTCCGCCAGCAATCCTGGGCCAAATCCAGCCCGTTTTCGTTCATGCACTCCTTTTTCATGAGCGGCGGGCCCGATTACGATGCTCGGGAATAACATTTTATTGCAACACCTCGATCACTGTTCGTTCGCATCTGAGCTGTCAATGAACGCTACTTTTACTCCACCCCTCGGAAATGACACGACGCCGATCCCTGGGCCTGAATCACGTCGGCCCGCCAAGGTCACATGAGACAATGTACCCTCAACGAGTTCTGTGGATAATGTCTGGACGAGGTCGTCAAACAATGAGCAGGCGTATAAACGCCGCCGAAAACCCTCTCGGCGAGTCAGGCGCATGTAGGAAAGACACAGCACCAACGGGCCGCGATCCGTACACACAGTGCTGCTACGGTCCGCCGCTGACCCGCCTTGCTCCTTTCAAATCTCATCACAGCTGCTTGCACGCTGCGAGCGGGAGTTCACACAAGTTTGTCTCCCAGAGAGGCACCCTCAAATGTGGTGTACCGCCCCAGATGAGTACAAACGTCCCAGATTACACAGCAAACGAAACAACTTCACCTATTCTGATCTAGTATGACACGAGCCAACTGAATTGCTCGGCAACCGCACAGCTCGATCTTCCCAAGAAGAACCCTGGAAATGGGCGGCAATCAGTGGGTTTACATCGTTTTTTTTGGTACTGGCCTACGGTGCCTCAACGATTCCACACTAGCAGCACTGGCGAATTCTCCAGGGGCCATTGCCATTTACTTGTGATTCTCGAGCCCTTCTGTGTGATACGTTGGGCTAAAGGTGCGCCAAATTGACGGTGTATTGTCACCTTTCCTCCACACCATCGGGGTTTCACTGAGTTGCTCACGTTAGACATCAAACCCATTTCACGTTCTGTATGACTATTGGTACATACTTTTATCTATCAACGTGCCACGGGCTAAATCACACCCTTGATTGGAGCTATGTTCGATGGTGCCGTCGCGGCCATACGACGGCCTACTCCACCGGCATTAGTTTATATGCGATGGATTTTCCAACCTCGGTTTGTCCAACATCACCTTCTCATTCGTCACACCATTTTTCTGTATTTTCTAATCCAGGATCATGTCTCCCTCTTTGCAGTCCGCTGTTGCATCCATCGAGGTGAACAACTATGGGTCGTGTATGCTCGTGTTCAGTTACACCTTTTGTTCATCAATCTCACTATCCATCCTAGTGGCAGTCCTCACAGCTGTTGTGTACGACTATGGTAAATGATGCCCGTCTCTGCGTTTACATCGAACAAACACGTTGACAATGTTGTCAGTCCTCACAATTTCAGATGAAGTATGTCCCATATATCCTCACATGCTAAACAGCTGTCTCACCGGTTCACAATCTCGGCAGATAGAATATATCTGGGTTCGTACCAGAAATTCTCTGCCACAAGGTTTCGTGTATGCTGAAATTGCTATAGAATCAGCGCTGGACTAGGGTCTCCTCATTATTTGTCCTTGTATGATCTTAACTACCTGCATGACACCACGTTAACCATGTTAACTTCCAGGCTCGCTATTTTGGCTTGCTTTCGGTAATGTATGTCAGTTCTCGCTGCAACAAATGTCATCTGATTGCTTGATTGTTCATTAGGCTCAGCGGCTTCCTATGTGTGTTCCAAACCTTTCTTTTCTCCTTGTTTGAGCTGACCCAGCGTGATACAAGTCGGAAGTTCTTTCTTACCTGGCCCTGCAAAGGTGATTCCTCATGTCATTGATGAGAATATCTGATCCTAACTACTCTTAGACGTATGTGCTTACCTTCATCCGAGTCTTGTGTCCATCAGCTGTCTTTCTGAGCCATCGATTTGATTTGATAGCTGCAAGTCCATTTATTCAGCATTTCCGATATTCGTATATGCTCAAGGATACCATACAGGCCGATTTGCTTCCATTTTTTTTCAATGGGCTTATGTTATTTTTATGGCTGCTGCTGAATGTAAGAATTCATTTCACCTCAGTCGAAATCCATTTCACTGGTCGAGGCAGTGGCGATGATCCTCCGTGTGTGGGCAGTGTATAATCAATCCAAGCTCGTCCTTGGAATTTTACTCCTGTTATACACCATTGAAACCGTCATAAACACAGTCCTATCTGTCTTGCTCAGTGTCCAGTATGCCTCAGGCTCTGGTTTGTGATTGGTCTTTATATCATCCGTCATACCAAACCACCTGTTATCCTTTCATTTTATAGTTTCCACCACTCAAGTACTCAATTTCTCTTATTGCACGGAGCAATCTGTTGACATCGTTTGGGGCTACATTGAGAAAGCCGTCCAGATCACTCTCGGCATGGTGATGTGCCTGCTTGTCATAATCAAATTTTCCAAGGACGTACTTCAAATGTACAAAGACAGAACGCAATTTTGCCTGAACCGTTACATGAAACTTCTTGTACGGGAAGGAATGGTCTACTTCCTTGTGTATGTCATGTTCCGTCTCTTACACCTTCAAACAGCTATGCTGATACCGAACCTTAGCATTTTCCTCATGTCACTTATCGGCATACTGTTCAATGCATCATTGATTCAACTCGAAGCATGGTTGCAACTATTGTACGTGATAGAATGGATACCTCCATACACGCTCGTCCCCCGATTTATCTTGAACTTGCGTGCCCTCTATGCACGCGATCTTCAAGGCAGATGTGGAGGCAATATTGACTCTGCATTCGGGTTGTCATCTGGATCAGGCCATACCAGTGTTGGGAGCACAGTCATGTTCGCAGATGCTGGGGAGAACAAGGGAGAGGAGCAGGGAAAGGAGCCAGGAGCAGAGTCAGTGGGAGCACAGAGAGAGGGAGTACAGCATGAGGAGATTGAACTGGTCGAGAGGACTCCCGGTGAAGAATGTTTTATGAGTCCAAGTTCTAGTCGTGTTTGATAGGCATCACACGATAGCTCATTGGGTCTCCTTGATATTTACTCATGCAAATTCTGGTGTGGCACTGGTAGTACGAAAAAATAGATAGATTATCATGGATAAAGGAGGTGATCGACTCAGAAGAACGTTTCAAGTATAAAAACCAAGCTGCCAGTACGCTGCACGACTCGGGCAATAGACAGAAAGAAAATTGAGCTTCTCCCCCGGACCGTATCATGGTCATATTTTCATGTATGCCGAAGCCTGAGTGTCCAAGTGGGTGGGAAGGACCTTATAGGGCCCAGTCTGGATCTCTGATCGGACTGTCTGAATATGGCATGGTAAACCCCAAAAAAATCCGAAATATACAAATGCTGTGCGCGCGTCACAGTGCGCGATATTTCGAGTACGGCTGCGCGATAATGACTACGGCCGCGCGATATTGTCATAGTACTCTTAGGAAAAGCTGCGGAAACCGGAAGCAGCAACACCCTCCCTCACCCCTTCGTCCTCATCGTGTCAGCCGTGTTCATGTCGGATCAAACGCGTCTCAAACGCATCCCTCTCGTTGCTATCGCGTCAACCACGTCCCAACCTCATTGATCATCCCCCTCGTCTCCATCGTGTCTGCGTCGGACTAAGCACATCCCAAATGCAGCCCCCTCGTCCTCATCGTGTCGGTCCTGTCCGCGTCGGATCAAATGCGTCCCACCCTCATCCCCCTCATCAACCATGTCTGCGTCGGGCCAAACGCGTCTCAAACGCGTCCCTCTCGTCGCTATCACGTCAACCACGTCCCAGCCTCGTCCTCCTCGCCCTCATCGAGTCAACCATATCCGCGCTGGACCAAACGCGTCTCAAACGCGTCCCCCTCGTCCTCACCATGTCGTGCCCGCGTTGAACCAGATACGTCTCAACTGCATCCCCCTCGTCGCCATCGCGTCAACCACGTCCCAGCCTCGTCCCCCTCGTCTTCACCATATCAACCGTCAATTGCAACCGTTACACCACGCCGAGGCCAGAATGGCCCAAGGCACCCATACCGCTAGCGTCACAGACGGCTCGCACAGCAATTCGAACCACCCCGACAACCCTATTTACGACCTACATGACACCACTAACGACGACCTACCACCAACGTCAACCAGTGACGTCGAAACCGCTAGGACCACAGACCAGGTCAATGAGGATGGACAGGCAGACGAAATACGCCTTCCACACGAACCCGTTGAGCCACCATGGCCACCAGACGGCATGGACGAATAGGTCAAGGTGGGGACAGAGGTCGAGGAGAAGTCGAAGGGGCATGGTGACAAGGCCACGAATGGCGACGGCGATGAAACGCGTCAACCAGGAGGGCCAACGGACCCACCAGACAGCGCTGACGACGAAGTCGGGAGCGCGAGGACGTCAGAGGTCGAGGAAGGGCTGAGGGAGATGGATGAGTTGACGGGAGGCTGCGACGATGAAACGTGTCGACCGGACAGGCCAACGGACTCACCAGAAGTGGCAGAGGAAGCCGCACAGGGGGCGGACGGCAGATATAGCGAAGCGCGTTCACCCGAACCCATACAGGTCGAACTGGGCGGCCACACCTCAGACCGACACGGCAAACGCGTCGCACACGGATGCGACGACGCAGGGACCAACGGAGAGGTTGGGATGGCGTATGGAAATGTGTCATGCGAGGGGGAAAGCCAGTGGATGCACCCAGACGCGTCGATTGAGGGAGAGCGCATGGATGCGACCTCTCACACACGATTGACAATGGCTGACGACAGACGGGATCAGCACAAACAACAGGATGGACACGACGTACCCGAAGCACCACCCGAGCCTCCAGAACCACCTGGCAAGCCTCCTGACCCTTCGAGCTCGAGGAGTATGGCACATCCACGAGCTGCGAAGCCGGATGCACCACAGCCGAAACGGACACGTCACGAGTGTCAGCGGGTGAGGACGACCTGAGAAACTGTCCTACAAAGGCGCAAAGCATGTCAGTACCGGCGGACCAACTTGAATATCCGCAGCAGACGCCGGATGGGTACTCACCAGGTCGAGTTCAGTGCATGCGTGCTCCATCCGCTCGTTGCAAGGGCACGATCAAGCGTATGGCCATAGTCTGTGAGAGTGCCGTTGAAGAGTATCTGGCTGTACCTCTGACATTTGTTTATATTACTACTTAAGTATCGCGCAACCGTAGTCGAAATATCGCGCAGTAGTCAATATCGCGCAGCCGTACTCGAAATATCGCGCACTGTGACGCGCGCACAGCATTTGTATATTTCGGATTTTTTTGGGGTTTACCATGCCATACCTGCCGTATATATCGTGGGAATGAATAAATACAAACAAGAACAAAAATCTTCGTCGATAGAGCATGCAGTAGAAATGACAGAATTAAGAATGATTCGTGAGAGTGGAGATTCAACGCAAAAGTCGCTCAATCAGCTCTCTTTCTGAACAGAATCCTCGCATGCGGATCCACCATAATCGCAGTGCCATAGAATGAAGGACGCGGGGGCGTCGCATCGTTTTCCAACTTGATGTCATATGTCACGACAATGTGCGCCAGCATGGTTTTCAGTTCGCTTTCGGCAAAGTAACGTCCGGGACTATCGGGCGATCAGAGTTTTAGTAATTTATCATGAAGAGAAAACAACAACGCTCCATACCATGCATGCCTACCAGTTCCAAAGGGTAGGTACTCGAAAGCCGTCGTCGAGATGAATCGATTCTTTGCACTTCCATCGTCCTGTCCGAGCTTATCAATAAAGCGGAAGGGTTTGAATACCTCTGCATCTTCATAGTATTCCTTGTCATACTGTAAGGCTCGAGTAGCGATACCGACCATCGTCCCTTTCGGTATCACAGTTCCGTCAGAGAACGTGAAGTCCTTAACAGCCTTGCGTGCCATGCTCACTGATGAATCCGGTAATCAGAGTGCCAAACTTTACCAGAACGCAAACAAACTTACTGGGGCTCAACCCTCCCATACGCTGACATTCTTTTAGGAAGCTATCCACCTTGTGCATCTTGCTCACTGATTCTTTCGACCATCCCTCCTCCACAATAATGGCTTCAACCTCCTCACGAAGAGGTTGAATATACTGAGGGTTCTCCACGAGGTAGAAGAGTGCACCAGTGAAACTCTAAACACAGCATACGTCAAACTGTGTCAGGACTCCTACAATGATCAAGACGCACCGAGGAAGACGCCTGGCATAGATTCATCATTCACTGTCAGACAACATCAGATTAGCCAACTCACATGAATGGCAGTAAAATTGACGAGCAGCACGTGGGCCGCCAAAACATCTACGCTCAACTGCGGACCCTTTGCTTCCTCTATCAACCACGTTACAATGTCACTCTGTAAACAAGAGAGTAAGAACATTTTCATAATAAAGAATGATGAACAAACAGGCTTTCTATTGCATTCATTTCCAGACTCATGCAAACATCTTAGTCGCTCTTCGATGAGCGGACCAATACATTTCAGACAACATGCCCTGCCTTGGCGAGGGATGCCAGTAAAAAAATGGGCGACCAAACTGCCCGCTGTTAACAATCGAGCAACCGGGTGGATAACTTGGGTGACTTACGGTCTTAAAAGTCTGGGGAACAAGGCTATCATGCTACCTGCTTTCGCCACGTCAATGGTGTACTGGATATTGAGGTCAATCCAATCCGGGTCGCGACCTAGCGGGATGATTAGGCAAAACAAAGGAGAGCTGAAAGGGAAACTTACACAACGGAAGGCCGACGAAAGCTCTGTTACTTGTCCTGCAGATAACCTGTCGTATGACATCCAATGCTGGCACTCCTTTCCACTCTGAGTGATGCAAAAATCAACACATGTTGAGCTATGTCAAAATTTAGTCCTCACCGTGGCCACTCAGATTCAGTACCTCGTCAAACGACGCTATGATCTCATCTCTGATCTCAGGATACAATGTTCCAAGGTTTCGAGTGAGGTGTGGGATAACCCGCCCAGCATGAATGGGGGTGTCGAGAATCTGATGTCCAAGGGTAAAATATGTGCAGAGTCGCTGCCAACGACATTTAGCATGCCACAGTTCTAAATGGAGATTAATTTTTCTGACCTCGTTTGTGGCTTCTGAAATGGAAAACACGTCGTCGGGCAAGCCACGTATTTGTTCTATGTGCTCCTGTTTACTCAGAACTACCAGCCAGTGATACCGCTCCGCCACCTTGAATGGCACTGACTTGTACTGGAGTACCGTCACGTTGACATGTGTGAAATGGTGAAACAGCAAGCTTACCTTCTTGTATCCTTCTTGTATAACGTCGGTGAAGTTGACCAAATTCTTGAAACCAGCCACCCGGGAGCCAAGCCAGCCATTGGTCCCAGCCGTCGGAAATACATCAAGCTGGTGATTCAAAAACGTGTCAAAATTCCATGATGTCCAACGTTTTTCATTTCACTCACCCTCGAACCCGGCGAGAGCCTTGTAAGAACGACAACGGCAGCGACAATGCCTGCAACACCATAAATAGCATCAGTAACTGAAACGTATCCCGACAACTCCGAGTCCAGTAGGTGGAAAACCATCGGGATGCACTTTTTCGTTCCCCGTGAGTCTGGCAAATACTTGACCTATATATCCTCGTCGCGCTCAGATAAAGTGAGAACTCAATATCGTCCCTGCAAAAGAATACCATCTACACAAGTTGGATGAACGCCGCACAACTAGCGCATTATGCGCCCAGAGATAGTGCGGACCACTTACACTTGCAGGAAGTGCGACACAAACTCGACTTCCCAGTGAGCATGTAGGTACCTCGGCCCGGAACTAGGGCCGCTTACAAACAGTTGTTTACGCGCTATTCCGCCAGGATCTCGTTGCGGCCCGCCACAGAGAAGACGACGTGGTGTGCCAGTGAATATCGACCAATGAAGGACATTGTGCCACCCGAATGGAAACGCGGCAATTAGTAGTCAGTTTCGTCGAGGGTAGCCCACATGGTCTTCTTGAGCCCATTATAGAGGACGTTAGAGTGGCATGAAATCCGGGGTGTGAGATCCGGTGATCAGGCTGAAGTGTTGACTGTCAGCTCGCTCCATGAATGACTGTGCGGCAAAGCATACTTGTCGGTTCGAAATTGACTGCGATATACGACCCATGTGCAGGATACATTGCACCAAAAGAGATAATGAGCTTGATTTCTTCATCACGACTTGCTAGGAAGAAGCAGCCATCCGTACTGGCACGGTACTGCCGGCATAGTACGACGAAATCAGATTTCCGAGTCTTTGAGCGGTAGCATTTCGGCACGTAGCACTATATTGAGGTCAACGACCTACATGCGCTTACTACAAACGCGTGGGCAGATGGCACATGTGCCCCGCCCTTTCAGGTTCCATGATCGGGGCATCGGAGAAACTTGTTGAAGATCGGTGATTCAAATTTTTGATAGTTCGGCATGAACGGCATAATAAGTTTTGCCGGTGCGCCGTCTTCCTCGTCCAAGAGAAATTGGAATGTTTGTTGCTTTTCGCGGTGACGGCCCGAATCCATTCCCTCCCAATGCATCAGTTTCAACGCTCTGACGTTTGATCTTTGATCAATAATAATAGGCCATCATAATTGATGCACCATTATCCACGCCCGCAGAAACTGACCGCATGTAAGCCGGCCCCCAGTCCGGTGCAGGAAGTCGAGTTTGCGTCGCACTTTGTGTGTTCACACCCGTATTATCTTGGCAAGCTATTTCCGCGGTGCCCATCGAACTGGGCGGTTCGTTGGAAACTGCGGTGGTCCGGGGGAATTCGGAGTGTATTCTCACCTTTTCATCAGTGCGACAATACATAGTACTCGTCTGATGGGTGCCGAATATTGGACGACCTCCAATTGCCATTGTATTCCAGCTTCCAGATGTGACATTGGCCTCTCCTAGTGCCACCTATGCCGTTGCTGGCGTCACTAGTACTGCTGGTATTGCCGTCATTCTGAGCTTGCTACCGCGGAGTCCAACTTACGTGGGTGGAATGAATAACTTTTTCGCTTCGACAAGTTCGGTGATTAACTGTTAGCTGGACGCAATCCCGGCGGCTCAGGTTGGATCTGGCGGTTGGCTTGACTTCTGGTGGGCTGGCTTCGAGAATCTGAGCGGTACAGCAATTCTTATACAAGAAGGATATGAGAAGGTAGGTCTGCAGTCTCCCGTCTTTTATGTATGTCGCGATTACGCTTTTGCAGCACAAACCACTGCCATTCAAGGTTGCCGAACGGTACCACCGGCTAGTCGTTCTAAGTAGTCGCGAGCACATAGATGAGTTCCGTAGAGCGCCTGACGACATGTTTTGTATGGCGGAGGCTAGAAAATGGGTGGAGGGTCTGTTGAATATTAACCCGAGCTCGGTCACGTTCTGCCAGTGATCATTGGCAATGTTAACTCATGCTCCTCCACATTTTTGCACTGGCAACTACTCAAAAATTACGCGTTTACTCTACCAAATACTGTGATTCAATATGGTGTAGCATGTCCATATCATGCTCAGCCTTGATCAAAGCCCCGCCAACGGGATATATTGCCTCCCCAATTTCCCCTGCCCGATCGAAATCGATTAACATAAACCTCGTCGGGTCACTATTTGACACCATGATGTTAGCATCGCGAACGTCGCCATGGACGTCGCCTCTTCGGTGCAGTTGCTCCAGGGCGTGTCGGATGTTGCTCGTAAGTGAAGCACTTGGCGTTCGATTGGTACACCACAGCAGCTCGTATAACGTTGTGTATTCCTCATCGACGAGCTGGTCCATGACAACCATGAACCAGCCCCCGGGGAGCTTCTCGAAACCGTGGAGCGTCGGCGCATACCCCAATGAGGCACATTCCAAATGAGCATCCACTGAATATTGAGAGACGAACTTGATGCATATTGGCTTGTCGTGAAGAGTGCCATAAAAGAGAAGCTTGTCTTTGAAAGGCTGATCAACATATTCCAAGGATTGCTCCCGGTTATCCTGAAGAGAAATGAAGTTGGTGTGATACGGGAACAGCTGCATTTGGATCGGAGGAGGGACAGTTGTGATAGCGAGCTCGAGGCATCGATAATACTCCTGCAACGTGTGGACCGAATTCTTGAATGCCCGAAGGTAGCGGGCAATCCTTTTCTGTTCATAGGGAAGTCCGATGAAGAGGAGATCTGAAAGTGGCTGGACTATTGGACACGTATTCCACGCTTCTCCGGAAAAGGCAATGTAGGATCCTGGTTGAATAACATGACATTGTTAACTGTTGGGTCAAAGATTGATGATAAAACTTACCGAACACAAAAATGAAGATGCAAGGCAATGGCGAGCTTAGGTACTTTGTCGCCGAAACTCTTGTCCACTCTAAGTAGTACAAGTTTGCTTGATCATGACGTGGGTCGTACCGAAGGGACTGAATCTACTTCTGAACTGGGCAGCAGCGTAGCGATGACCACCCAGAGACATATCGCCATCTGTAACATCACCATCACCCATCTGGGTCACGCTGAAATGGAGATCCCATCTAGAAAAAACATTGCGGATTTCTTGAGCCCGTAGTGATTCTGTATCATAATTTTTTGTTATGGCAGCGTGTAGCTCCCGCGCCAAAGAATCATCGTCTGGCGTTGTTTCATGCATCTCGCAATCGTCGAGAAACTGACTGAACACAGGATGGAGTAATGTTGGCGGGATCGTTGGAACGGTGGTGAGAGGACGATGACGATGGATGGTGGTCGTGGGGACGGACTGACAGCAAGAAAATGAGGCCTGTGGTGGGTTTTCTTGGAGAAAGACACGTCGTCGTGAATTGACATTACACACTGCGAGCAAAGGGAGCGCAAGTGGAGGATAGACATCCAATTGTGCTAACGGAAACATAAGTAATCTGAATCCACAAAAGGGCACAAAGCAGCCGTGAGTGGAGAACGAGACGTACTCCTAGGGGGAGGTACTTCGACAATTATATGAAGATGTATCGGGGCCGGGGCATCGATGAAATATTGAGCCACGGTATTCCATGGCAGTAATAGCTGTTCCTGACTCAACGTGATGGAACTGAGAGTATCTCCGACATGCTCGTCTAAACGAAGAGAGACAGGATAAAGAGAAAGGCGGTTTGCGTCCACGCCACGCAAGTCAGATTCCCTTATTTTCTTGATCGCTTTCTTCAGTGTGTAAATAGAATCCTCTCTTGGAATGTCGACAGAGAAAATTCGATTAACATCTTCGCCATAGAACCAGCAATTGAGGGTCGCGTTGACAGTATCGCAGGGTTGAACTATGAAGTCTCGTCAAATGAGCAGAGAGATGATATGATAAAAACCTACAAAGGTTACCGGTGGATACATAGACGATGATGAGGCTTCGCGATAGATTCATGGTGGATAGTTGATGTCGTTCATTGAGATGTTGTTTGCCTTGGGGCGTCCATTTCTTGAGGGTGTCCTCGAATTCTAACTCAGGAGGGCAGGGGAGAGCATAGAGTTGGAGCGCGCATGCCTCCACATCACCAAACGTGGCCGGACACTTGTCTTTGATAATTTCTTTCAGTTGGTTGCCAATCAGCTGATCATCGATCAACACAGGAAATGTCCTGAGGTCGCTACCGTACGTCCAGCAATCGAGTGAAAGAACGCCCATTCCCTAATACGTTGGTGAGCGTCTGAGCTACGAGGGAGGGGCGTAACAGATATATAGCGCACGGCTTTAGGGGTTCTCGTCGGACTTGTAATTGTCTCTGCGGAACTCGAATCGGCAGCGGCACGCTATGTAACGTCAGCCCATCAGCCGATGGCTCATGCTCAGGAATCAGGTAACTTACAAGGGGATATGGAATGGGCTACACCACGAATTCCCCACGCTGGGCCTTGTGCGAAATGGCTCTATGACATCTTCGCCCTAGCTGTACTGTACGAGATGGTACATTGGTAATTGCACGGAAGGCGTGGTATGAGGTGTTAGGGCTGACCACGTTTGCTGGGCTTAGTTGGACCCACAGATCCAGGGGGCACTAACCTACAGCGAGTATCAAAATCGGAGTGCAGCTTGCCAGGATAACAAGTCACAGGGACTTGAATCTAGGTTGCGTATATTCGCAAATGAATCTGTCGGGACGACACATTAGCTGGTTTCAAAAGGTCACCAAGCCGGACACCACCAGACTAACGCATACCGATGATGGAGGCAGTTTGTAGAAAACATGTGCTCGGGTCAAAAATTAGGCCACGATCCTCGACGGAGATGAAAAGGAATCGTGAGGTTGCGCCATTGGCCTGGTATTTCACCCAATGTAGGACACTCGAAGCCTGAGGAGGGTCGGTGACAGACCCCAGTATCATGATTTAAGCGAAATTCTAACAAGTTCCTAAAAATGGTTTATCACGAAACCCGTGACAAGGCAGATGTGGTACCACTCGCTCTCTAGAGGTTGGTTGGAAAACAGTGATAGCACGTACACAAAGCAATGTCCTGTGGATACGCAACATCCCAGCTTGACACAGCTGACTTTTCAAAGTCCCAGAGAACTCGAGGTATGCGCGTGGGTTGATGACAGCTTGCTGTTTTCCATCGGTTAAGGTCGGTTGTATAGTGTAGCACTTGGAGAATGAGGATGGGTTGTTTGATGGAAATAACTGACGTCAAGTTCGAACTCGGCAAAACGCGACGCGTCCTCCTCCACTCCATATTACAAGGATGGTCTCTCCGACGCCCCTCCTCGATACCCTCTCCCAACATCTCCCTGCTGCCATCTCCTCAGAACTATCCATCCTAACTTCACCACAGTCGCGTTCCATCGTCGAGACGCTCCTTTCCTTTGCCCTCGGCGAAGACTGTCCAACGCGTCTCCTCGACGTGGCGCGCCAAGATTGGTCGCGCGATCAGCCCGCTGCTCTCACAGCTCTCCGAGATGTTCTCAAACCCAAAGGCGGGGCAAAACGGACACGCGATAGCCAAGACACGGACGATGCCACGTCAAAAAGACCAAAAACGCTACAAGACAACGCTAACGATCCTCCACTCTTCACCCTTCCGTCCATATCTACCACCTCACCTGTCCGAAAAAAAGTTGACGTCACCGTCCATGCTCACTCCGTTCGATTTACCAACCCTAGTACCCGTGCACTCGAATATTCTGTCCCCCTAGCAAGCATCGCGCGTGCATTCTTGGTACCCACGCGGGGAAAATCCAAGGGCCACTGGACTGTCATCCTACTCCCCTCAGATGTTCCCGATAAGGCAAAGGCATTACCCGCCTCTGCGCAGCAAATCATTTTTGGTCTCGACGCGCTCAGCGCTGCCACATTCGAGACTAGGTCCTACGCGAGTCCATCCGACCCTACCACGTCCAACGCGACGACCACTATAGCCAAAGGTGAAGAGACGGTGGCCTCCGTTCGGCGGTTCCTCTCTTACATTCCCGTCCCGCTCCTTGAACCTTCGGCGACTGTGTTCCGGAGCGCATGTGCAACCGCAAAAGCCGGCGAGGGCGCGGCAGGTATCGACGCATATCTGTCCGCCAAATCGGGTACACTTTGGTTTTTCGACACGGGCATTCTCTGGGGCGAGAGTAAGCCCTGTGAGTTTTGGGCCGTCTCGGATATGGCAGCCAAGGACGGCGTCCGGCTGATCAGTGCGACGGGGCGAACATGCTCTGTTACTCTCAGTCGGAAGAGCGGGGTATCTGCGAATGGGTCTGGTGGGACAGCAGACGAGGATGAGGATGGCGAGGGGATCGTCGAGACAGTGTTTTCGATGGTCGATGGTCGGGAACAGGACCCGATCAGTGCATGGGCCCGGAATCGAAAGCATCTCTTTGGGAAAATACATGCTGTGGATCGTGCCCTCTTGGGTTACACGGCGAGAAAAAACAGTCATGGCAGTGGCAGTGGCAAGGTAGCGGGTCCGCAGCAACCGAATGGAACCGTCAAAGGTCCAGCATGGGACGATTCCGATCCGGAGGACGAGGACTTTGAGGTCCCTTCATCCGAGGATCTCGAGCAGAGCAGTTCGGACTCGGACCAGAGTGAGAGTGGAAATGGCAGTGAGAGTGCGGAGGAGAGCGGAGACGAGCCAGAAGAAGAGGAAGAACTCCAGGAGGCCCGTCATCCATTGCTCCGGCCCGGTGCCATGCCGCGCATGTCAAAGGCCGCAATCGATATGGTGGTGGACATGGTTAATGACGATCTCATGGGCGATGCCAGTGAGGAAGAGGACGAGTTGGATGAGTGATCTACCACATAAATACTCACATGCAATTTGGTTACGACACACCAGCAATATTAATGTACACGCGCATTTTTTGTCGCATCCAAACTTGTGTATCAAGCCGAAATCTCCTAGAAGTTGAAACTCTAGCTCTAGTATCATGTCTTCGGTATAATCAAGCCTCAAGGCCTCAAGGTCCACCAATTAAGCGGGTGATAATACATTCTAAGAAGGCATCAAGGTGGGGCACTTACCATAATCAAACGAAACGGGCATAAATGGGACCGCCCGTCGTTCTTCCCCGACGGAGTGAAGGTGAGGTACCTCATATATCGCCTTTTCCCGTTTACTGTCCCAAGTCCCCGTATCCGGTTGGGAGCCTCAGGCTGGGAACGGATCAGTCAAGGAAAATGAATCAACAACCTATACAGCTCTCACGTGTGGCTGTTCTGCTCCACGAATCGTTCAAAATAATACCATCGTTGGTGGTATTCTGGGACCAGTCCTTCAAATACGCGACCGTAATTTCCGCGACAGAAATCCTGCACAGGACCCAGAACATCGGCATCTTCGCTGTGCTCCGCCCATCCAAGATACAGTCGCTGGTCGAGCCGGCAATTCCTATAAGACTACAGGTGTAAGGAGGTGCTCGATACCAGCTTCGTCTGTGGTGTGCTTTATGATGAAGCTGATAGGCAACCCGTCGGCTGCACGGCGTTTGACCCATGAGACACCTTGCAGGGGAAGAGCCCAGTCCGTGCGGTCGCTGAGGGTCCTGTTCTGTGGATTGGGCGATACTACCGAAAGGTGCAAGAAGGGTAGACTAGACCAAGATGAACTTGGCTGGAATTCGGGACCGAGAAACAAACCGCAAGAAGGATATCTTCTATATTCGACCAATGAAGGTAGGACCGGCCGCTCTCCATGAGTTCCGTGGCAAGTCCGAGTCCATGATCATATCGGCCAAGACCGGAAATTGCAGTAACATTATCCAAGAGCATGTAAGCGCCAGAAAGGTAGCACTGACACTTGCTCAACATAGATCTTTTGGATACTAGCCTTCAACATAAGATTTTAAATGAACTTGAACCGCGGAACTGGGCCTGCGTCGCTCCGAGCATGCATCTATAACGAAGAAATCTTTCCGAAACTCAACGTTTCGACCGTGATCCAGGGCGCCGGCAGCCACTGCAAGTATCGTAGGATGAGGTCAGTGAGGAAAAACGTAAGGACAGCCAAGGAACTCGCCACTATTTGCTTGGCCCAGTGGCGACGGTGACCGGGGCTGAAATTCGGAACCAGCAAAGCGCCTCGAATGGCAGTCATCAAGGACGAGAGCGTAGTAGCTGACAAGCCCAGGAGGTGTTTCCAGGTAGCAAATGTAGCACGCCAGCGCCGGGCCACGGCAGATTTCGGACCGAACTTGAACACGAACCAGAACCGAAACTCGAACAACTGCCAGTGGCCTATGATAGCCACCACGATATTCGAACTATTTTGCAAATAGTACTGTTAGATTTGTACCCAGCAAGTGCCAGTGCAATGCGGGTGCAAGGTCAGCGGCTTAGATGATCATGGATGATCGTTTGTTCATGCCTGAAAAAACCCACTCGTTCATCAGACCCTTGGCTCACCGGATCCTAGAATATGCGACGGGGCTTTACGCACCCTCATCGATGATGGATGTCCGGGAGACCTTTCACTCATCCATATCAATCTCCATGGCTTCCTCATAATACTCTGCTGGTACCACATCGGACTCCGTGCGATGCACCTGATAACATAGCCAAAGCATGCTCGTAAGAGTAGAACTACCAAAGGCATACCGCAAAATCGACGTTGTCTTGTACAGGATTGACGACTGACTACGCAATGCGTACTGGGTTGTTATATGGGAGGAGCAGTGACTGCCTGTTCCAGTAGTTTCAGGTTCCAACCGCTTTAACCGTACCTTCAACTGGTCCCACAAAAACCACTGTCCAGGGACGGTTCCTCCGATCAGATGGAACGTTCGACTGCAGCTTCTTCAATCCCTCTATGGGTGTCGTTACAGTGTGTTCCTCAGAGAGTGTCACCTGAAAGGGGGAAATCTTGTCCTCGAACACAAGAGCTTTCGAATTTCTTCGTAGGGGGCAGCCAGTAACAAGGAGGACGTTTATGCCTCAGCGATGCAAGGATCGAGGTGGCATTGTGTCAATCCTTGAACGTGAACAAAACAATACTCAGTGACTGAGTCATCCTGTTTAACAGTTCTGTTGCCACCCACATGTCTCAGTGTTTCCCGCTGTTGCCTGACCCTCCTCTGGATCTGCCCGCCGTAATCCCTCGGCTTCATTCAACGTATTCCTCCTGACCTACAAAACCGTGGCATGGCTCGCCGCTCGAGACGCTCCACCACAAGGATTACCACAATAACTCGCCTGGACAACGCCCTGGCAGAAAACTTTACTTCCGGCTCCTCATCCTCGCCTGGCTCTTCTGCGAATGCATTATTTAAATCGGTCAGATGTGCAAGCACAGTCTCAGCGTGCCACAAAGATATCCAAATTCGAGATGTCGGCGTTCTTCAGTCCTCCCGAACCCCTCACAATCAACATATGGCTCGGGGATTGCGATTCTACGATAGATATACCTCCATTTCGCCTCTGGTACTATCCGTACATGATCTTAGCTCGCTGCAACAGAATGTGGTCCTGTTTCGTTTTGTGTGTCGTTTGTCTGTGTTTCTCACAAGCGTATCCGAATCCACAGAAGACTAGTGCTGTAGGACTTCTCGTTGAACTTCGGGTTGGTAGTAGGCATATGCGGCTCACCGTACTTGTCAAATCTCGGAGGCCTTGAGGTTTCAGGGGATAACCAGCACCAGGCGCCTCCGAACTCACAGAAAAATGTTCCCAGTCCGATCCACTGGAACACTGATCAAACAGTTTACTCTATAGCACAAGACAGTACAAGACAAGAGTGGCTGTTTCTCATTGCACACATCTAGATGGATACCTTCCCTCTAGGCTCATATGGCAAAAACATGGCCAAGACACCAGCAAACACGATCAACCCCCCAGCAATGTATACAGGAATCGCCGTTTCTAGATTCGCGTACAGCGCAATGACGGGTGCCTATTGAAGGTGTGACCGATTTTCATACAAGTCAGTTCTACGTTAGACAGGTGTATGAATAGGAGAATCATACCATTACCCCAAACACGCGCGTAGCAGTAGCCGTTAGACCATTCCCAGTGCCACGATCCTTGGCGGGAAATATCTCTGGAGAGATTGCATAAAGTATACCGTACATCATCTATTCAACACGTGAGCCATTATGAGCCATCCCGCGAACCACATTAACCGAGAACGCACGATACTGCAAAACGCGTAACCACAATTCCACCCCAAAAGCTCATTGGACGTTTTGGAGGTGGTGCTCGCGTATAGAAATGCGCCCGTAAGCCCTTTATTTCGTGGAGTGTCGTTGAATAACAAGAATGTATGGTACGGATGTGTGACTTGCCTGAGGAAATTGCGAGGCTGCCTCTGCGTCCGAGGTATGGCAGTTCGACGGCCCACCCGGCAAAGAAGGAGGCAGGCACGCCGATTGTGTTTAGAATCACCGCCTACTCACAAAAGGTGTGAACAATGGGCCAAGCTATGCATATAGAACACATACGTTGCGATAAGTGATATAGAGGGATCCGTCTCCAAAAGCATCACCACGCGTGGACAATCTTGATACATTGTTAGTAGTAACAAATGACGACTGCACCTCCACTCACAAGTATGGTAAAAAGCTATTGTACAGCGTCGAAGCAAGGCCAATGATTCCTTGGTTAAAAAACAATTCAGTCATGACAATCGAGACAAAAAGAAGTGCACAGTCATACCCCAAAGAGCGATGAGAAGGCTGGTAGACCAGGCCATCTTCGGGGTCGCAAATAATGCAGTGATGTGCCCTGCACTGTACTTGGAATCCTTGGACAAATAGTGACGTCGAGGTCTTGACGGTGACCTTTCGGAAACCTGTCCAGGCTCCTGCAGTTCTTCAACCGTGAGTGTGATTGTCTTGCCGTTGTATTTGGCAAGCTGGTGGACAACTTCCACTGCTTCAGCATCTCGCCCAATCCCAGAAAGGAAACGAGGACTCTCTAAGAGAGTAAAAACGAAGAAGCGGAGGCCCCAAAAGAAAAGAGTGAGTCCCCCGAGTACGAAGAGAAGGTACCTCCAGCCCATATTGTTGGACCTCTCGCAGTTTTCGGGAGTAGCACAAGAGAAGTTAGCGATCAAAGGCCACGCAATCTCCACGATCGCGTCAATGCAGGAGTGCGAATGATCCTATCGTACTCACCAAGCTGGTGATGAGTAGTCCCAGGGACCACCAAACGGAGAGTATTGTGAGAAGGTACTGATGAGATCCAGGGATAAAATCTAGGGAAAAAATAGTTAGCAGTTTCAGAGGCCTACAAGACATCTCTTTTACCCAAGAAGATGGCAGAATCCACGGGTATGTTACCTCCAGTGGAGTTCAATGCAAGACTCTTTATAGAACGCGAGCTAACATACCACCGACACCGACACCAACGACAGCGATCAAGGATGCCAAAGTAACTAAGTCTGGTGAAGCACCCGCGGCGAGACCGAAAACCCCAGCGATGAAAAGAGTCAAGTTGAATGACCACCTGATGAACATGGAATGCTTGACTGATGTGCTCGGTTAACAGATAATCCACAAACCTTCGACCCCAAATATCACAGCCAAGGCTCCAAAATATGGCACCCACGAGGAGACCAATATTAGACGCCAAAGACAGAAACGGTGGATTGAAATGAAATTCGTATACCACAGGCGTAAGAATCAACCCAGACAGCAGCTAGTAGAATATTGTAAGTGCTGGGTACCGTATTCTCTAGTTGCACGCACAGGCCAGACACTATCGCTGTAAGCCATCTGTAAGGATCAGCGGTAGAGAGGTAAGAGGTAAGAACCTACGCAAACCACCCAAAGCCAACGACGGCGAAGAGATGCCACTACGTTCTGCATAAGCATGATACAGATGATGCAGTTTTTGGTACACACCTGATATTTTCCCATACCAATTTCTTGTATGTGATCATTCAAAATGCGCGCTTTTGCCTGATACACCGGGTCGTAATACCCATCATCGTAGAGATCAGTCGCCGAGATCCGGGTGGGTCTCGGGAGCGATCCGTATTCACCTGTAGGTTGCTTTTCTTCCGTTGAGGGTGACTTGGTATGAGTGGGCATCACCGAATAGTGAACTCACACGGACAAGGAGCGAGTCGGCTTCAGTGGCAGTGACAAGGCGATTTTTTGGGCCGTCAAACTCCCCCGCTGGTGACAGAGAATCTGGCCGATCGTTCGAGTGAGTCATTTTCGTTGTAGCTTAAGGTGGGGACGACTTGGTACGTGTGAACCACGCAGAGCGAACAGGCAGCGAGTCGGCTACGCAGTGTACTGGCGATGCGGGCCCTGCAATTAACATGGGCGTTAGAGTTGGTCAGAACCGTGTTTATCCTTGAAAGATGGCCGGCCCATCGGCCTTTCCAGGTTCCAGACTCACCGGTGTTCTATGACGTGTCACGGTACCACTGGCAGCTGTATGATTAGCAGCACGAAAATGGAAAACCTTTACACTATCACTAATGCGGAGTCACAAACTGAGATTCTGAGTCAACTCAGCTGCTGCAGTGTGGGTGACAGCGGCATTTCGGGCCTTTTCTATCGGGTTGGAGGTTACAACTAACAAATGTTGGAACAGTGCAGCCTTCCTTTTGGCTGCCATGGGGTAGTACGACAAGCTTACCTATCAAAAGAAGACGATTGTCATGATGGCATTCTGATCCTAAAATACCTGATGGTGGGCCGCGTTTTGCGTCCAGAGTAAGGATTTTAATCGTGGAAGTGCTCAATGTCGGCTTTGTATGTGATGCACACTGGAGAAGATGGCAGGCAGCAAGGAGACTGCACGTCACTTCCATCACGATTCACGACACACCCTGGTTGGAGAGCCCTTTCAGCCCGTCTGATTATGGGTTCCAATATTCGTTGTATGTCGAATGCTCCCCTTCATCTCTTCTAACCTGACACTTAGTAGCCGCCGTATTCGTACGCACATCGAAAAACTACTGTTGTTGTTTTCTATATCATACATCCATCAACGGAGTGGCCCTTCTGACTGATACGTTACATTGTAATCGCACACACGACCACCCTCACCACGCATGATGTCCACCACTCACCAAAATGCTGCAGACAGTCCATGAATACCGAAACGAAAGAAACAAGTAACAAAAGGGATACGCACTCGCTGCCAGTGCAGAAACTAGATGCATCCGATGCGAGCCACGTCACAACGCCGCGCAGCTCATCGGGCCGTCCGAGCCGTCCAAGTGGATTCATGTTCGACCACTCGCCAAACAGTTCTGGCTGCTTGTCCAGGAAAGCCGCTGTCATCCTACAGCCATGTCATATTTTGCACGGCCAATAACACACCCAACTCACTTTGTGTAGATGTATCCAGGCGAGAGCGTGTTCACCCGGATCCGCTGCTCCCCAAGCTCACATGCCATGCTCCGTGCCATCTGCAGAACCGCAGACTTGGATGGATTGTACGACACCCACGCTTGCCCCTGTACCAATTTCAGTCTCATGCACACGATACACACATAATCGCCTGCTCACTCGGTTTGTGACGCTCCCCGACATGGACGCAATCAGAACGATACTTCCGCCGTGCCCAAACCGCGCCATCTGTCGACCGGCCGCCTGCGCAGTGAACAACACCCCCGTCGTGTTAACATCCAGCACCTACTCAATCCGTCAGTGCGCTCCCCACTGCCTGTCATCCACTCACCTCTTTGAATTCTTCTCCAGGGTACTCTAAGCACCCCTTTTGTGGCTTCAATATTCCCGCGGCTGCAACGCAGAAGTCAAATCGCCCCTCCTTGTCCCCAATCTCTTCTGCCTTCTTCCAAACTAGCTCCTGGTTCCTCACATCCGCACTAAAGTATTCCAACCTTGCCCCATTTCCCAACTTGCTCACATATTCTCGAGATGCCTTGAACTCGTCCGATGGCTCTTCTGGCAAGTCAAAGCAATAAACCACCCGCGCACCCGCCTCCGCGAGAGCAATTGCCATCTCCAGCCCAAGCCCCCTGTTGCCCCCCGACACGAGCCCAACGCGATCCATAAGCGCAAACTCGTCAAATATCTTGGGTCGAGGCGTGAAACTCGCGTCCTCTTTCGCCTTGAGCGCTGCCTCGATCCCCAGTGGGGCGAGGGGCGACACAGATTGTCCTTTTCTGTCATCCGTGTCATTAAGTCAAACATTCACATCTCAAACAGTTGCTTACTGTGATGCCATCGTGAGTGGTCAGCGCGAGAGCTACTGGCTTGGATAGGGTTCCCAAGCTCGATCGCTTTATCACCTGACCCCTATTAATTTCCTCTCTTGGCGGGCCAGCTGACTTGTCCGGAAATCAAATGGCGACTTGAGAAGCTTGAGAATCGTAATAATCTATACGTACTGTTCTTCTCTGAATGCTTGGTTCACCTCTGCAAGGAAACATTTCCGCTGACCGCGTGACTCTACTGACTGTAAATGGGGTTGCTGCGTATCTTGTTCGAGAAATTACATGCGGGTGGCATTATATCCGAGGGTTTGGGCTTTCCGAATGATCTTTGTGACCTTGCATTTGGTATGTATCATCCGAGCTTGCAAAGCTACTGGTGCGAAACTCCGGAAGGTTGAAAAGCTCACTAATAAGACCAGGCCATTTCCGAGAGCTGTAAAGTTCCGATATGCCGAGCCCCAGCACCCAAGTCTTCCGAATCGCCCTGGCCTAGCATTCACCGGACGCGCTTAACGAACTTTGTCTGCGAAACTCCGAATGTCTTAATATTTCTCATAGATATGCGATGGTAAATTCTTCTCACATATCCTCACTGAAACCCCACATTTTGATTGATGCGCCGTGTACGGACTCCCAAGGGTGCTCCTTTATCCTCCTTACCATGCCGGCATTCTGCATCGAATCGTCGCTCGAGTCAGATTCCGATTCTGAATCTCCCGGGCCAATCACCACCAGGGTGTCGCTGAAATGTTGTGAGCTTGAGACTGAGAGTAGGACCGGTTCAAACGGACAGAAGGCGGCAGCCCCACGACATCTGCGCCCCAACGCTGTAGCAATCAGTATAAAAATCACCGATGGAGGGGTTACCAACTGCCATCGTGTGCGCCGTACAGCAAAGTTGGCTGAACCTGCCCCATTCCTTCTGCGTACAGTTTCGATTCGGTGCTCTCTAGATTATACGTCGCAATCTCGCCAGCCTGTGTGAAGAAACGAAACGAAAGTTCACGATCCGGGCAGACATACCTAATTTTCCGAAGGCAGCCATTCTCCAGTAGCGTCAACGTTCAATCGCAGCTTTTGATTCGTGAGGACCATGGGACCAAGCTGGTCTGATTCAACTTCGCTCGAGAAACGACACAAAGGCGTGGAGACGTCTCCCCGAAGGTCCCAGCTTCGTAATATTTCACTCTACCTGAGAGTAACGTACAGAATATGATGTTGCATAGGATTTGAATATCAACTACGAGCAATGCACGCGAACAGAGGAAGGTGTTTGCAAAGATAGCGGCGTCCATGCTACTCACCTGGTCACCCCTCCCTATTTCAATTCGGCCACGCCACCTAGACAGGCTCCAGGGCCGATTCATCGAACAAGGCGATGTTATCAGACACATGCGATGCTGGAGTAAAACTCCGAGCTGCGTAGTATTCCGGAGAATATGAGAGCGCGAGCGAGGAAATGATGCCTTTCGGTGGTACACGCAAAAGGAATACGCGAACGCAAGAGGGACCACACGAGGCAAGACGGGTGTCAGATATGAATGGTGATCAGTGACGGGATAATCCACCTTTCAATTCGTCTTTATTTTTCTTTGAAGGTGTTGTTGATAGTTACTCGCCTTTGCCTGGTCTTCGCGCATCGAATATCAAAGCCACAGTACAACCTAGAGAAACAAACATTGTTCGCATTTTACGCCAACGTCCCGATGAACGAGAGATATCGACAGGGTATCTTTCCACCAATGCAAGGACAAACAGAATACTTGTCGGCAGTAAGATTGAAAGCCAAGCTATGCGGCGCAACATGTTCGATTAAAACGCGCGAAACTGGCATGAATTAAGTGAGTTACGACCTTCAGCCATCAGCAGGCGGGCGGTAATTTTGAAGGACCTTCACCATTTTGCTGTAAGGGGAAAGTTGGCCAGGGAATCTGAGTTGGGATCTTTATAGATCCGGATCCTGGTCGGGTGTCGTACGCGACAGCAAGGAAGGACTCGACGTGCTGGTGATATGGTACGACGGAGGATGCCACTTGTGTTCGAGGAATCGAACTGGCAGTGACAACGCGTTCGTGCGATTCGGCCCTTGTGGCTAAAGCATAGTGCAGGTTCAGAGTTATGCTGTCTGCTAAATCGTGGCGTGTACGTAGGAAGTCTAGTACCGTAGCAAGTGGGGAACTTTTTTACATGCAGAATCGGGAAATACAATGCGGTTGTACTCTGCCCTTCAAGCCTTTTGCTCCGTGGAATCTGTCGACCGCGTTCTTCTCCGTTTGACATCCCAATTGTACATCCTTGCTGTGTTCACCTCCATCACCGTAAGTTGCTCACGAAGGAACTCTAGATCCTCTATAGTTGCCTTCAGACTTGTTTCAGCGACGTCAAGTTTGGATCGCAGCAACGATATGGCTGCAGGGATCTTGTACGATAGCATCACATTTGCCTGCAGGCAAGCGATCAGGGGGAGATGCGGATTGTGAGGGTCAAGTAATTACCCCTAGCCAAAGATAGACGGTATCCGTGTCGAACAGCTGTGCCTCTGCATAAAGCGTGTCGTTCAACTCAAACGTCGTGGTCAAGGGTTTCTTCGCGACCTCTTCCTCGGTACCCTCATCAAGTTCATCTGTATCATCTTCGTCTGCTTTTTGCTTGCCCTCCTGAAGACTGATCGTGAGCCTGCCGATCCGACAAGACCATCTACTTACGCGTCTCTCTTTTAAAAACTCGATCATGTGGAGCGTTTTTTTGATATCCGGTATTTTATCTTCGAGAGTCCGTCGGCGCTGTGTTAAATTTGCATCCATGTAGCGATATTTCCTGCACTTGGATCATTTCAAGAACGTTATACCAGCATTCGACGAGAGGACATACGCGATCGCGTCCTGGAATACCCGGAGAGGTCCCTCGGCGTCACCGTCAGGGCTGCCAATGTACTCCTCGACATTCGCCTACCACATAGACGGATGAGATCGAGGCTCGATAAAAAGAGACGTCTGCTTACGATAAACGGTGCTTTTGGTATTCCACGCGGGTTTTTCTCTGAGCCGAATATCGATGTAGAGGCCATCCCACGCAACTTCTTGCACTTGGGGCTTGTCTGCAGTCACGGTTGGGTTGATAAATCTAGTGCTGGTTTATGTAGGTGCACTTAGCTAGGTCTAAGAAAAAAATTAAGTAATCTGTGGAGCAGAAAATTCATTTTTATTGTTGCGTTTGCAGCTTGACGACTACGATGTCGCGCCTCATCGTCAAGAATCTCCCGCCCAATCTAACGACTGAACGCCTTCGAAAACACTTTGAACAACGGGGTGCACCGCCAGGAACGATTACCGACCTTAAAATTGCACACAAACAAGATGGAACGTCTCGACGATTTGCATTCATTGGTTTCAAGACCGACAAGGAGGCCATTGCCGCGAGGGACTGGTTCGATCGCACATTTATCGACTCGTCACGACTAAGTGTTACAATCGTAGAGGTACGACATGTCGCGTCATTTTTTGCGGCGTCGTAGTGATAATATGGATAGGGTGCCAAGGATGCGCCAGCACCCCGTCCAAACAAACGGCGGCGACTCATTGACGAGGACGACAGTACTAGCAAGCTAGTTGAACCTGCACTGGATGATTCTGCAAAGGAGACTATTCAACACACGTCACGTCTCTTCCTTCGCAATCTGGCCTTTTCATGTAATGACAATGATCTGCTTGTCCTTTGCCGACCATTTGGAGAAATTGCGCAGGCGAGTGTTCGTTTCTAATTGCCGGGCCCATTGTCCAAGATGACAAAACAAATAGGGACATCAGATTCTCAAGGAATATGATGATCCTTCGGGAAAATAAACGATAGTATATGTGTTCTGACTTGCTGTTTTCCACATGTCTTATACGTGCTGAATACTTACCCAATCTCCTAGGTATGACTTATTTTTTGTACGATGCAACACTGCAGGGCAACTCTAACGTGTTCAATATGTTGACCCAAAAATTTGATGCTGCGCACTCTGAATTTTTATCCTCCGATGCGACTACTTTTCGATGCTCACATGTCGACAGGTCCATATCCCTCTGGACCCAGCGTCCAAGCAGTCCAAAGGACTTGCCTATGTGACTTTTGGACGACCTTCCTCTGCCCTGTCCGCATATGAAGCACTCGACAAAAAGTCCTTCCAAGGCCGATTATTACATGTCTTACCTGCTGTAGATCGTAAAGGCAAGCCCGAGGGATCGAGTGAGAAGCGTTCGATCAGGGCGGAGCGTGACTCCAAGCGTAAAGCAACTGCAGGGCGGGAGTTTAACTGGAGTATGTTGTATATGAATGTTCGTCAAGCCAACATGTCGTACCTCCTTTCATGTAGTCTAATACACCTTGTTCTGCTCAGAGCGATGCTGTGGTGTCTTCGATTGCGGACCGTCTGAACATATCCAAGGCGGAGATATTGAACCCCGAGTCTAGCAACGCAGCCGTGAAACTTGCATTGGCTGAGACGCATGTCATCCAAGAGACGAAGTCGTATCTCGAATCGCAGGGTGTCATCCTGTCATCCTTCTCCTCTCGAGGGCGCTCGGATACGATAATCCTAGTCAAGAACATACCATACGGGACAACTCTCGACCAGATTCGTGAGCTGTTCGAGGTGCATGGAAAGCTAAGCAGGGTCGTTGTACCACCTGCGGGAACGATGGCGGCTGTGGAGTTTGAGCATGCCGACGAGGCAAGCAAAGCTTTCCGTGCAGTTGCATATCGGCGTCTAGGAAATTCCGTCATATATCTGGAAAAAGGACCACTCGGAATGTTCCAAGATACGTCCGAGGACGGGGAGCCACGGCCTGTCATCACGAGTATCACATCTGAAGTCAAACCGGTTACTATCGCTGAGCAGGACGCGGTCGACTTGGCAGGAGACGAAGAAGTGCCATTATCTGCGGGCTCGACGCTTTTCCTCAAGAATTTGGCGTTCAGCACGACGTCCGAACGACTCAAACAGGTGTTTAGGAATCTACCCGACTTTTCGTTTGCACGGGTGCAGACCAAGCTAGATCCGAAGCGACCTGCCGTGTCTGGAGGTGAAGCGCCTCGGCTGAGCATGGGCTACGGATTTGTTGGATTCAAGACGGTCGAGGGTGCCAAGAAAGCACTCAAGGGTATGCAAGGGTTTGCGCTTGACGGGCACGCGCTGCACGTCAAGTTTGCTGGACGTGGGACAGAGGAAGACGTATCCAAGGACGCGATTGCTAAATCACGTACGACCAAAATGATCGTGAAGAATGTCCCGTTCGAAGCGACGAAAAAAGACGTTCGGGAATTATTCGGGTACGTGTTGCTACGATGTACGTGCTTGGAGTACAGTGATGCTCAAGTTGCGAAAAAGCGCACATGGACAGCTCAAGTCTGTTCGTCTGCCGAAACGATTTGATGCTCGGTCTCGCGGCTTTGCATTCCTCGAGTTTGTTACGCGACGCGAAGCTGAAAGTGCATATGTTGCACTGCGGCATACGCATTTACTGGGTCGGCATCTTGTCCTGGAGTGGGCTGAGGAAGCAGAACAAGACTTGGATATATTGCGACAGAAGGCGGGGGTTGGGTACGGTGGTGGGGCCGCACTACCGGGTAAAAAGCGGAAATTCAACGTGAACGAGGAGCCTGAGGCGGACTAGTCTTTACATTGTGATTGGTGGACTGTTATTGTTCACACTACCAGCGCGTTCAATAGGACGTGTTGTGCCCCTTTACGACCGTGTTCATGACCGACCTCGACGACGACGACGACTGTGGGCCATCCGCAAAACGTAGAAGAAAAATTCACAGCTCTACGACAGACTCGGAAAAGCCCATTTGGTTTCAAGACTGGGCGTAGAAGCCAAGTATCTCAAAGTACACCGAACCAAGTTGATGGATTCTTTCGTTTTTTCAACCATGCTCGAGTTGCATCAGCCAGTGCTAACGGAAATTTTTGACGGTTGTCCACTTGTAATGTGATACGCTCCATGACTGGACACCGATCCTGGATTGGATGTATGACCGCAGGTGAGCAAATGACTTCCCGTCACGTTGCTACCTGTAGTGAAGACATGGCCAGTTCATTTGAATGCCAATCTGCCACTTTGGACATGATAACTCGGACACTTCGAATTGCTACCAAGCATGGGACTTGCGTCAATGGTGTAAACAACAACTCTTCCAGAGGTGGCCACAGAACGTGGCCCGGATGAATACAGCGGGAATGCCAAATGCAGCAGGTCAGTGCAAGTCTCGTTACGTTTCATTCCAACCTTACAGACAATCTGTAGAGGCAATATGCCTTGCGCGCGAATACGATATCCCAGAAATCCTGCCTTCTGCGTTTTATGCGCTGGCAGTTCAACGTTGGGAGAACGGAGGTGACGGCGGACTAGCCACCTGATTCTCTCTCCCGACGATCTGCGACGCCTTGTTGTCGGCCGAGAAAAAGTTACAAGAGCGCCTGACTGCCTTGCTCGTCAACTGAGATCCACGCAGGAACGGCCAGGTATACCCTCTGTTGCGTGTGCCAGTCTGACTGTATGTTCTGGTTGCCAGAGCAATTGATGCCCGTGTCCAATTCGCCGTACGCGAGCTGGCTGACTCGCGATCTTTACCGTCTGATTGGGGACGGACTGACTACTTTGGATGCCTGCCGTATCTGCGAAAACACTCCGTTCTACCCTCCGCCGATTTCCCAGCCAGCTCCAAGACGCCATCCCGGAATACTTTATGCTTTGATCTGGCCAAGTCGCATTATTACCTTTGTTACCTCGTTGATGTCTATACCACTATCTGCTCCACGATGTGGCGGCGATAAAACCTGATAATGTTCTCGTGTGAAACTCTGGAGTCCAAAGAGAGAACATTAGCCCCTCTCGAATTTCCCTGTGAGACCGGCCTTTTTTCATGTGCCAACGCATAAATCGCCGTACGAAATTTGCTCCCAGCATCCCTCATGACTTCGATCCTCGACCCTACCACCATCGGCAAACCCAAGCGCCCTCGCAGACACGTCAGGTCTCTCACCGGTACGTTCAAGACACGGTTGACAGAAAATCATATCGACATGCCTTGATTTCAGGCTACCTTCCGGAGAAAGATGAATCTGGAAAAGAAAAGTGGCCCAGAGGTGAGGAGCAAGTGTGGAAAGACGGCTACAGGGGCCTCGATACGTGTGAGTACATCTGTAGCGTTCGGTTACCCCAGCTTCTCAAATCCATGAAGCCGTCCAATCTATCACCAGGTCCTTTGTGAACCACGTTCAGACATCGCTGGCTCGACAGGTGTACAGTCTCGATGACTTGGGTGCTTATCAGGCAACGGCACTGTCCGTCCGTGACAACCTGCTTGTAAGCGTCCATCGTGACGATCATGGATCCAGTATTCAAACACGATCTATTACAGATCAATTGGAACGAAACGCAGCTGCAACTGAATCGCAAGGGAGGGAAACGCGCTTATTATCTCTCCCTCGAATTCCTGATGGGCCGTGCCCTCGACAATGCCCTCCTTAACCTCGGGCTCAAAGACAGGTTTAGAGACGGCGTCGATAAGCTCGGGTTTAACCTGGAAGACCTCTTGGCCAAAGAGCGCGATGCTGGGTTGGGAAACGGTGGTCTGGGTCGTCTCGCGGCGTGTTATCTCGACTCCTCCGCTTCGCAAGAGCTCCCGGTTTGGGGATACGGTCTTCGCTACAAGTATGGCATTTTCCAGCAACTGATCTCCCCAGATGGGCAACAGCTCGAGGCGCCTGATCCTTGGCTTGAGAATTCGAACCCATGGGAACTGCCCCGCATCGATGTCACGTACGAGATCCGCTTTTACGGCGTGGCGGACAGGTATCAGGATGGGAGCGGACGTGGTGTGTGGCATGGTGGCCAGGAAGTGTTGGCGGTCGCGTACGACGTCATGATTCCGGGGTTTGAAACCAAGAATACAAACAACCTTCGTCTATGGGAGAGTAAGCCCAAAAGAGGTTTCGACTTGAACAGCTTCAACGGTGAGGACTCTAGCAGGGATGTAGCCCGTTTCCTGACACTGTTGCAATTAGCTGGCGACTACGAGCGTGCAGTCGAATCCTCGAACAGTGCTGCTGCCATCACCGCTGTGCTGTATCCTAATGACCATACGACGTGTGAGTCTATTTCGCCTATCGACCTTTCCGCCTTCTCAGATCGTCGGATCAACAGTCGGAAAGGAGCTGCGTCTCAAACAGCAATACTTTTGGACTGCAGCGAGTCTCGCAGATATCCTGAGACGGTTCAAGAACCTCGGTAAACTAATCACGGAATTCCCCGATTGTAAGTTGACGAGAAACATGTCGTTGATTTGACTCAACGGGCCATCAGATGTTGCTATACAGCTCAACGACGTCAGTGTATATCTACTGAGTGTCCCAACGTTGCTGACATCCTCTCAGACTCACCCTACGTTGGCTATCCCAGAACTGATGCGTGTTCTGCTTGATGATGAAGACTTGGCCTGGGACGTAGCGTGGAAGATCGTCACGGAGACCTTCTTTTTCACTAATCATACCGTGCTTCCTGTGGGTCATCTGATCTCCTAATCCTCGTCACTCTGATGGACTCTGTGCTAGGAAGCGTTGGAGAAATGGCCCGTTCCCTTGATGGAGCATCTTCTTCCCCGGTATGTCGTCAGTCCGTCACCTAATATCATCGTTTAGATATCCTCCAGGCACATGCAGATCATCTTCGATATCGTCAGTCCGTTTGTTGCTGATATGTGAATAATACTAACTTTGCTCTCGTACAGAACTTGTAAGTCGATCCTTGTGGTCTCTTTGAACTAACAGTACAATGTGGTCGTCAAGGTACTTTTTGCAATGTAAGTGTTTGATATCCCCCATCAGCCCTCAGGCTAAATGTTACAATAGCCGTAGAACGGATGTTCCCCGGAGACCGTGACCGGTTGGCAAGGATGTCTCTGATCGAAGGCGAGTAGTGTCAGTTTTCACGTTCGAGGTTCTTGACCTTGATCGTACAGAGGGATTTCCCCAGAATGTTCGCATGGCGCATCTAGCATGCATTGGTTTGTAACACTTAGACGCTGGTGATATTCTAATACGCCATCCTTCACTAGGAAGCCGAAAGGTGAACGGTGTCGCAGAGGTATGTCCTTTAAGTTTTAGTTTCGTGCCACGCAGACACGAAGAAACGCCACAGTTGCACAGCGAGCTGGTGAGGACTACGATCTTGAAGGACTTTGTGGATTACTATGGAATCAGCAAGTACGTTCTTTCCTCCTTCTTGCAGCTTGTTTTCTGACGCCATTCGAGGTTCGGAAATGTCACCAATGGCAGTAGGTGCCTTGGCAGATCCCGAAGCCGTTTGGATGCTAACCTTTCAAAGTTACTCCGCGTCGCTGGCTCGATCAGGTACATCATCTGTCACTGTTTCGCAGGACAGTGCTAACCCCTACCCAGTGCAACCCGCTTCTCAGTGATCTCATCACCTTGACGCTTCAGGTTCCGAGAGGCACATGGTTAAAGGATTTGTCAAAGCTCGAGGGTTTGTTGGATTACGTAGACGATGAAGACTTCCAGGCCGAATGGGCGTCCGTGAAGCAGGCCAACAAGGAGCGATTGGCCCATTATGTCCAGATTACCTTGGGTCTGACGGTCAATACGCATGCGCTGTTCGATGTACAGATAAAGGTGGGACTGGCTCGTGTCATTTTGAGTTTTATGAACTGTGCTTACCGGACACTGTTACAGAGGTTGCACGAGTACAAGGTGGGTCGCCACGGAGAGACAGATGTCTGGCACGGGTGATTGACAAGGAAGACAGCGTCAAACACTCAATATCCTTGGTGTCATTTATGTGAGTTGAATACGTAGTTCCTGCATTCGTCAGTCTTTACATCGCTTTCAGCGTTACCTGAAATTGAAGGCGATGACGCCAGAGGAAAGGAAAAAGGTCGTTTCGCGCAACGTCTTTTTCGCTGGAAAGGCCGCACCGGGCTGCAAGTCCTCGTCTGTCTCCAGTCGCCACACGCTAACGCTACCTGCTAGATTACATTGCCAAGCTGGTACGTTCGTCTCCTTGCTGCTTGTCTCTCATCATCTCGTCTCCAGACCATCCGCCTCATCGTCAACGTTGCCCGAGTGGTCAACGCAGACCCAGATACGCGAGACTACCTCCGCGTCTTCTTCCTCCCGGACTACTCCGTCACCCTAGCCGAGGTGCTCATCCCCGCCTCGGACATTAGCCAACACATCTCCACAGCAGGCACGGAAGCGTCCGGCACGTCCAACATGAAGTTCTGCCTCAACGGCGGTCTTCTCCTCGGGACGGTCGACGGGGCCAACATTGAGATTGCGGAGGAGGTCGGGTCGAGCAACGTTTGTGCGTGCATCCCTATTTGTTGATCGCGGGTCGGTGCATGACGCTGGGTCAGTCTTTTTTGGAAACTTGACGCCGGACGTGGAGGAGCTGCGGTATCAGCATACGTACCACTCCGTGCCCGTCGAGGAAAAGTCGCCAGCCCTCGCACAGGTGTTGGACGTGATCGCCAAGGGTCTGTTTGGAGACGACCATGTTTACGAGCCGTGCGTCCTCGCTGCTCCGCTCTCGCTGGTCTCGCCTCACTGGCACGTGTGTGTAGTTTGTTGAACACGATTCGGCAAGGGGATTACTATCTGATCACCGACGATTTCGATTCGTGTGGGTCTTGCAACACCATCTTTGCTCTGGTGTATGACTGACGCTGTGTCGTCGAACAGACATTGAAGCGCTGCGGATGGTCGACGAAGCTTACGCCGACCGCACCGAATGGGTCAAGAAGAGTATCCGCACGACCGCCAAGGTACGCTCGTCTCACATCGAACGAGTAGTAGGGGTATCCAACACATCCATTGCATCCATATAGATGGGCAAATTCAGCTCCGATCGTGCCATCCAGGACTACGCACAAGAGTACTGGAACGTGGAGAGCACCAAGGTGGAGTAGAAAGGACAAGGGTATGGGGTGCGATCATACGAGTACAAGAAAGATTAAGAGAACATCCTAACGATGGCCGGTGTGGTAGAGAGCGTCCAATGTAGGCTGTAAGCCAAGAAACGACTGTGAGTATGTATGGATAAAGTGTGAATGGGGCGCATGAACGATGAGACGAGGAATGAGATATCATACAAAAAAGATGCGTCATAAGATGATGAAATCAACAAGAAACAAGGGCAGGAACGATCAGAAGGGAACGAAAAACAAACAAAAAGACAAGTCACGGTCTATTGACCGATCCTACGGTTCTGCGGGCACGCTTTCCTCAACGGGGTCGACTAGAGCCAACATGGACACATGAGCCCAAGTCCTCGGCACGTTTGTCAGATCACTCACAAGTCAGCTCGGCGGGAACGTCGCCGTCGCCCGTCCCATCCAACGCGGCCGCAGGTGCTACTGCCAAATCCTCCGTCTCCACAGGTACCGACACCACACTCTCGCCCGCCCGAGTTTCTCCGCCCGGGGCAACAAGCGCCGACGTCTGCGCGGGCTCGGCAACGACAACGCCGCCTCCATGGGGTTCCTCATTGGCGGTGTGCGACACGGGTGCCTCGGCAGAGTGAGCTACAGGCGCGCTTGGTTGCTCTGTATATCCAATGCCCGAGTCTTGGTCGTCTTGGCCGACGACGGGGTCGGGAATGGGATCGGGAATGGAGTCGGGAATGGGGTCGGGTTCACTCGCAGAGACCGTCGTTGCTATTTCTGGCTCATTCCCGACAACCACTTGGGTATTCTCCGTAGACTCGGCGTCCATGTCAGTCCCCACCGGCGCAGCACCCCCCACGGCGATCTCCAGCGTCTGGGTCTCCTCGAGGGTGCCTTCAGGCACGTCCGCGTGTGTTTCTGGGGACTCTTCAGCGGCTTCCACCTTGGAAGCGCCCGTCTCCACCGTCGCTAATGCGGGGATGACCTCTTCCCCATTCGACGCGCGCGATAATGCCTCCTCAACAGCTTGCGTTGGCAGCTCTGCACGGACTGGGATCGGTGTGGGCACCTCTCCGTTCGGGATATCTGGGTCCTTGTTCTCGGTTTCCGCCACATCGGCATCTGGTGGGGCTTCGCACTCTTCGCTGGGCACCCCTGCAGGCGTGTCATCGACCAAGACTGCGTTTGCCTGAGCAGGCGTGGGCACGCCGTCCCGCGTCTCGAGGACATGACCCCGGGACGTGGAAACGACGTCAGAGGCAGCGTGAGCTTCCACCTCGTCCAGAGAGCCCTGCACGGCGGACATGATGCCGGCGGAAACGTCACCCTGGAGAGCTTCCGCGGCTTCGCCAACAGGTGCTTCTTGTTCAACTGCGACTTGGTCCGCGGCGAGCTCGGTTTCGGTAGGCACCCACGGAACGCGCGTGTCATTGTCTGAGATAATCCCGACGGAGGATGCGCCCAAGGTGGCCATGTCCGCGGTCGCGGGCTGCAGGACCGTCTCCTGGAAATCGGACTGATTGACCGCAGCGGCGACCTGAGAAGCCCCGGCGCGCGCATCAGCATCAACATAAACCCCTGGGTCAGCAGTCTCTCCAGCTATCACCACGTGTTGTTGTTCAGGAGCGCAACTAGGTATTTCCGTGCGTTCGGAAATGTCCTTGACTGCTTCCTCAACCCCATCCACCACGGACGTGCCCCCATTTGATTCCGGCTGAGCTCGCGTCTCGGTGTCAATGACCTTGTTCTCTGTTGCAGATAGGGAGGCAAGATCACATTGATCGACTGATTCGGTGCTGCTGGCGGACGCTTTCAGAGACGGTTGCTTTCCCGGATGCAATTCTTCGGCACTGCGTCCAAGGGGATCCTCTTCACCGACAGCAACGACTGGCGCAGACGGGCTGATTGGTTTTGCCACCTCTGGGACGTTTTCGGCGGTAAAAGACACGGCGACAGCCGGTACGACTGGCCGGGCATCACTGATCACGTCGACGTGGGTGGACTCGACTAGAGGTTGGACAGGGAGCGCATCATCCTCCGCTGGCAGCGGAACAGGTCGGACATCCGTATCGACGACGACGTCCCTCGGGGGTTGTTCTGCTTGACGCGATCCACCACCTTCCATCGTGGACCCTGAGGTGATAACCAAAGGGTCGTTTGTTTGTGCAGGAGCCAAGTCCGTAGCCACCGCAATGATGTTTGCAAATTGTTCGGGTGCATTAACAGTCCCTGGGTCAACGGAACCAAGGGTCTGTGGTAAACCGCCTTGCCATTCTAAAGTACCATCCCCAGATTGTGGGGTAGGCTCAACTGAGGGTGCCTTGGTGGCGACGACTGAATCAGAATCCTCCTTGTTGAAATTAAAAAAAAAGAGTCAGTGGGCGAACGAGTGTCCAAGACAACACGACTCGGACCTTGACGACGCTTAATAGATGAATGGGTGAAATGCTGGCGATAGGCGTACGAGGGATCTCGTCCACTTTTACCTGACCGGCAACGTCAGCTGTCGTGCCATTGGTGACAGTGGCTTGGACAGCTGCATTCCCATCAGCACGCTTGGCGAGAAAAGGGGACGACTCCTCCACGAGAACGTGCCCGAGTTCACCCGTGACGGGAGATTTGCCGCCCGACTTCTTTGGGTCCAAGTCCGTGGCGGATTTGCTAAAGACGCTTAAACGTTTTCGCGCAGACGAGAACATTGAGTTGATACGGAATCCCGCCGAGATGTCCGATTTGAAGGAGGGGCGCGGAGAACGACCTCGACGGCCATCGGGAGAAGGACTGCGAAGCGTCTGTTGGTGGGTGTATGCCTGCTCAATGACGAGCCAGCGGATGGGCTTCTCGGCGGTCGAAATGTCCTTGAGGCCACAGACGAGGAACGTGGGCCAGCTGGCAGAGATAGGGTCCGCGATGGCATCGCTCCAAAAGTCAATAAAGGCTTCGTCAATCTGGACCACGTGTACAGAAGCCAGTTTGGTCTCGACGATGGAGGGTTCGTGTTCTGATGGGGCGATGTCTGAGGGTGCACGTTCCTCGGAACGCCGCCTGCGACTGCGCGACTTTGCTCGCCGACTCGATTTGCGTGACACGCGAGGTTGGGTCACTTCGACGTCGTCGTCATGGGCCGCAAGCGGGACCAAAGGTTGGGTGGCCGGGGTGTCACCGAACCCAGTCAACGAAAACTGTGCCCAATCTGCGACGACAGGCGAGGTCGGTGATGTCGATCCGTCATTCTTGGAGAGGGCGCGCTCGAGAACCTTGGAAAAGGAAGAGGAGCGTTTGCGAGAGACGACCTTGGCGATGGGCGATGTCAATATGGGCGATGCCACGTTGCTATCGGCAGATATCAAGGACAAGAGCTGGACGGTCTCGTCGACAAAGATGCGCGTAAACTCGGGTCCCTGAGGTGTAGCATCTTCGGCAGCAGTGGCCCTGAGGGTGTTCCAGAATGCGATAGGCGCATTGTCAGAGGGATTGTCGACGGGCAGTTGGAATGCTTCGAAAAGGAGCTGAACAGGGTGCTGCTTTGGGTGTCGCCCCTCGTGCGTCAAGAGAGACTCGACGCGCACGCAGAGGGCATCGTACTGACGAGTCGAAAAGCGGGGTCGGGGAAGCAATTCTTCTTCGGTAGCGGGAGAGCCCTTGTGGTAGGGATAGTGCTTGATAAGCTCCTGAAGCCGTGTCGGCAAACGCAAGCCAAACGATACTTCCCTGTCATGGTATCAGTCCGCGTCGGATGGACGGTGTTGATCACACGCACCGCAAGCGAGCAAGGAACAAGTGCTCCAAAATGCGACCGGCACGCTCCCACCGCGCATAGAAGCAGTTCCAGTCGTCCGACTCTTCTGCGCGGGTCGCTACGAGAAGCCAGATACCGAGACACTTTGAGAGTTTGCTACCCGAGATGCCGTTTATCTCTGCATGCGATGCAAGGGATGCGATGAGGTCGAGCGTGGCGGTGAGCAGTTCCGTGTGCGAAGAGGGCAGCCGAGGCAACAAGAGTTCTGAGAATGCCTTGGGAGGGTATGCAGCCTGACGCTCTGCATGAAAGAAGGCGGTGTACCACGCCCAATCGGCGTTTTGGTTGCCAGACTGGTCGTGTTCGATTGAAAGATGGCGAAGGCCCCAACGGAGAACGGCCGCGACATCGTGTGGAGAACGTGTCGAGTGGAGTTCATTTTGGAAAGCAGAAGGAGAGGAACGGAGAAAGAGGGAAATGAGTTTGCGTTGGACGTCAGGCGAGGACGCGAACCAGTGCGGATGCATGATGCCGAGTGTCTCCAAGCCTGGCACGACACGGTGAGCGACCGAGAGAAAAAGACAGGCGCGACCTACCCCGTTCGGCGATGGTCCGTGCACACGCCCGAACAAGCATCAGCGTGTCCGACGGCGCAAGACGCTTGGCAGCGATAACAGCGTCATCGACCAGGTCTGGATCTGCCTCGAAGCCGAGCGTACGCTTGTCTTTGGTCGGCAGTTGGAGGGTCAAATGGGGCACGACGGCACTGTCGGCCGGCTTGAGGCGCGACTTGGGTTTGAAAAAGGCCTCGACGGCCTCGTACTTGCCATCGAGGAGGGTGGTCCGTGCGTCGTCCTGCTTTCTGTGGCCAAAGACCTTGTTGAGAAAGAAGGGCATGACAACCACCGTGGGAAATGTTTGGACCCCCTCCTCCTCGTCCCCCTCGATGACGAAAACGGCACCACCATGTCGTCTTACGACCAAAACTTGCTCGACGAAGCGCCCAAGGCGACCCGCGCACAACTGCAGGTGCGCGCGACAAACACCACCTCGTGTGGGCGTTGACCGACCGTGTCCACAGCAAGGCTACAACGTCGACCTGCTCGACACACCCCCGCCGCCCGCGCAGATGCCACCCCCACAGGAGGGGGAAAAGAAGCCGCGTCGCACGTCGTTTTGGCGCACACGCAATGGCATCCTCACCATCGCCATCGTGGCCCTCGCCGTCATCGGTGCCGTGGTGGGCGGTGCGGTCGGTGCGACGGTGCACAAGAACAGCACCAAGGCGGTGGTGACGACGAGTGCTGCACCCAGTTCGACGCAGGGTACAGCCAGTCAGGACACGCAGGGCATCGGGGGTGGCACCACGCGGTCGTCAGCCCGTCCGACGGCAAGCGGGTTAAACAATATAGGCTAACTAGTAGTAGTAGTACATTACCCGTCTCGTTGTTGTCGTAGTGCTTCCAGCATCTGTGCCACACCCGCCACATCCCCAATGCTCGCCCGCCCACCGTGCCAGTCGACCACCACGGGCCACTTGAGTGCATTCGGGTTCTGTGCACCGAGCGTTGCCACCCCCGCCGCACTCTGTTCCCCCGCACCCGCAGACAAGAACGCCGTGTACGACGCCGCCTTGGCGTATGCGAGGATCGTCCGCAGCTGGTCTGGCGTCGGTGGCTTCGTGTCAATGACCTCGAGGTTGAACTCGAGCGGGGGACCGTCCGTCCGCGTGGGTGGATACGGGCCCGACAACGACGCCCGCAACATGGCGAGGGCCTTGACAGACGAGGGCGACGCAGGATTGTGACTAGCATCCACATGAGCCAGACTCTCGGCAACACACGAAATGACACACAAGATGGATATCTGAGGCTGTTGCGGTCTCAACACAAGAAACAAGGCTACATGGGGTTAACGACATACCAGTCGCCTCGAGAATGCGGAGAACATGTCTTGATTATGTCATCATCCATCCAACCATGTCCTCCTCCTCCCCCCCATCCCTGTCTTCCATTTGCCAATTCCCTGTCGGGTCCAACCGTGGAGCGCTCCTCTAGTGCGATCACCGGATATCTATTACCATAAAAGGCAAGTCTTGTATTATCACCAAAAAGGCACATCGCAAGGTCCACCCGAACCTTGCTCGCTTTTCGAAAAAGGGTGTGTCATTCTCTGATCGGAAATGATACCCCTTTCGCAACTCTACTGGCCCTGTCCACTTGTGCCAATGGAGCTGGCCCCTGCCCCATGCGACTCGCATGCGCAGTACACTTGCACTTTTCCAGTAGCCACATCCGCCGGCGGAGCAACCGCGTAGTAGGGTTCCCCTCCCCCCCCTCTCTCAAACCTTCTTTCTCTGATGCTGTCGCAACATCCCGGGCCAAGAAGCACCCATGGGATCATGGATGTCAGGCACAATGATGCCAGAAGCCATCCCATGACCTCGCCTGCGTTCTTCGGGAGAGAGCTCGCGCCTCGCATCGTCGCCAGCGTTCTTGGAAAGGCCCATCCAGATCGCCCATCCATCCCGCGCGTGCGTCACAACACACACACACACATCGACAGAGAGAGCTCAGATGCGCAACCGCAGAGCGGACCATGTGGTTGCCATGCGCGCGCTTGCCGGGGACAGTCGGACGCGTCTTTTTTTCATGTCAAGCCTCTTCGGAAATGTCCATTTCCCGTCGACCAGTGCACGTCTGCCAGCGACGTGCTCGGGTGTGACAGCTCGGCCTTGCCATATGGGCACACGCGCGTAAGCGATCTCTATCGGCCGTGATCGACCTGGCCACCAGCGACGACTGAACGCCATCAACGGACGAGATCTCGGCGTCGCAGATAAGACGACGAGACGAGAGCTTATCGGCGCGGCGACCCCTGCCATCGCGAGGGCTGTACGGGCCACAATACCGTGAAGGACATCAAACGCATATTCTATAGGATGGAAAGACTAGGGTTACAGTCCAAGAGGAGTGCATCATTTTTCTGGTTCGCGGCGCAACGATAAATTATCTTGTCGGTATGTATGGTATGCGGGTAAAAAAAAAAAAAAAAACACACGTAGATAGGTAAATAAATTGCCAAGGATACAGAGCAGGCGGTGATGGATACATGGCGTTGCGCGCACAAACACATACACAGACCGCGTTTACGCACTCGTAAACACGAGGTTCGAGTCAAAGTAGCCAGTCGCATACCCGTGCTGCGTTTCCAACGGGCTATCGTAATAAGACACCCGGTCGTATCCGACCGGCATGTGCGACGCAGCGGGCACACAATGCGGCGGCGCGCTCACCGAGCTATCGCTCAGAGACACGGGCGAGACGGACGGCATGTCCGGCGAGCACGCCAGGCTCGACGGGCTCGATGCGCTCGAACTGGCACGCGAGTGGCTCGCAGAGACGGGCGGATAGGGGTGGTATCCACGGCTCGGCGGAGACTGACCTCGGTCAAAGCCTCTCAGGATCGAGGGCGTCATGCTCCTGTGGCGCCTTACTGGACCAGCCACACCACGGGTCATCACAGACCGGTGGAGAGAGGACGACACCTGATCAAACTCGGGTCGGCACGGGGATGCGGACAGAGGCGGGATCATCGGCCCCCCTCTGCACGAGGATCCGGCCGAGTCTTGCTGAGAGAGGTTGGCCCAGGTCATGTTGGACGTGTCCACGGGCGGGAGGAATCCGAGATGCGGCAGATCGCCGCCATCCGGGCTGGGCGTCGTGTCGACAGGGTGCGCGTAATACGGACCAAGGGGGGAATTCGAGGTGATGGTGCTCCAATTCGTGCCCAACGTGGTCCCCGTCGCCGCGACGAGACCTTCTTCGTCCCCCTGGATCTCCTGGAGATGGCCTTCTACCTCTACCTCGCATATGTCCATATTTGGTAATCCATTGGGAAACGGCAGCGAAGACGAGAGCGCAAACTCGCCCTCGTCCATGCCCTGACTTTCGGCGTCAAGATCAGAGCCTCCGAACTCGCCGGAGCTCGTGTCATCGCCGTCAGCACGGAAATGGATGCGAAGATGCTGGTTCAGGTTATCGGACCTCGAAAACCGCTTCATGCATCGGTCACATTGATACGGACGCTCCATAGTGTGGGTGCGCAAATGTCGCTTCAGGTGCTCCATGCGCTTGAACAGCCGACCACAACAGAAGAGGGGACAGACGAACGCCTTGGACGTAATCGGACTAGCAGCGCCCGAAGACTCTGCGCCGTGAGAGTATGACGGTAGAGTGGCACTGTCAGGATTGGGACAAATATACGTGTGTGATAGCCTCTGCGCCGACTCGTCGGCGGCAGGATGTTCATATGAAGCCCATCCTCCACCGTCAACGGATACATTGGGTAAGCCAGAGGTGAGGTGAGGGGGGTTTAAATCTGTCGGTGGCGTGGTAGGGATGACCTTTTGTTCGCCCCTGGCCTGCGCGATAAACATATCCGCGGCGGAAGCGTGGTCGCTCGCTCCGTATCCGCCACCATTGGTGGAACTATGGCGAGAGTGATGGCTCCCATCCGGGCTGCTGCGGTTGATGCCCGAAAGGCTGCTCGGTTGGAACTTGCTCACCGGCTTTTTACGACGCTGCTTGTAGGTAGGCGAGCCCTCGAACAAGGTGAACGGCATGAACGGCAGGCTCGATCGCTGGATGGCTGACGTGGCACCTGTCCCCTCGATACGAATCATGTTGGGCTGGCCACCCGCAACGAGGTCGGTGGGCGAGTATCCGTTGCCATCGTCAACGGGCTGGGCGTGATGAAGGCTCGAATCGTTGTCCGCGTCCCTCCCAGCGATGACCTTGCCAAATTGCTCGTAGAGGCTGCGCTGAGGCTCGTATGTGAACGACAGGGCTGGCTCGCCGACGACAACGGTCGTCGGTTCCAGACCCATCTTTTCCCGCTTCAGGTCGCGCTCGAGTGCATCCAGGAAGAGACGATCATGAGGGACAGAGTACCTGAGCGTTCGTCAGATCAGGTCCAGATCGGGACGATACGGGTCGCGACACTCACCAATAGAATACCTTTTGCTTTTTCTGAGTACGGATACACTGATACTTGAACAGGAGATCCAAGAAGGGAGACTGGATCGACGTTGAACGAGTGTGTCCATCAAAGGATGGCGCCAATCACATACCTTGGGTTCTTCTAGGGTGGCGTCAAGGCCTGGCTTGAGGTTGCGCAGGTCGCTAAAGACGCCCTCCTCAAACTTTTTCATGTTCCTAACGGGCCTGCCAAAGGCCTCGAACCGAAAGACCAAGGCACGGACAATGTCGGTGCCGGTGATGTGATAGATGCCCGACCAGAGGACGCATGAGACGTATTCGGAAGAGGGAAGGAGGAAGCGGTTCATGGAGGGATGGGAGGAGGTGTGGGCGACGGAGCCGTGGTCGAGCGCGTCGTTTGTGGAACGGGAGGAGCCTGCCGAGGACCAGCGAGACGGCGCGGTGGCGAGAAAGTACTTGAGCCGGTCGAGGTGTGCGATGTTGTCTTGCTCCTTTGGAGTGAGTGACCTCGAGAGGTCCTTTGTGGCCAGACCCATAGCAAACAAAGGAAGAGGGGGGGGGACAGAGGCAGGGGTTCCTGAACGGACTTGGGGGGATGATGGCGTCGGGATATGATAGGGCCCCCATCTATAAAGCTTGGAGGTTGTACTCCGCGACTTGCCATTCTTAGTTCACCAAAGAGAGACAAGCAAATGCGGGAAAGATGAGAAGAGATCTCGAACCTTGCGCTTGCTGATAGCCGTGCTGTGCACGCCGGCTTCAATAATGATATTCATATTTGCCATCGGCTGGCCATGCTGGTGAGCTGTCGGCGCTCAAGGCTTTCTCCGGGCTTTTCTCCGGTTCCGATGACGCAAACAAGGTTGTAGATTCCCGCGAAGCTTAACCCTGAGCGTGCTCGACGGTCGGAGAGAGGGCAAGTGACTCAACTGATGGGCAGAATGGGGAGACCAACAAGACATGCGGGCCAGACGTGTTGGATCACATGGACCCGGCTCGTGTTGACGATCAGCAAGAGTGGATACACCTGATGAAGCGATCGGCGATCCACGCGTTGGCAGCGTAACTAGGCGTGCATGAATCTGCTCCCGAGGATGGGTGGACTATCAGGAACGGCCAGACGGGACCTCGTGGCAACGCGTCAATGAACCGCTGGCGAGTGCGACCATCGCACCCTCATATCCCGATCACGTCGGGCAGTCCCATTTACCTAAAAACATGGGCGCACGTGGAATGTCACGATGACCTGTTGTCGCACTCGTCCGTAGTAGTATGTACGCTGGACCGTCCGCTGGCTGGCTGGTTGCCACTGGATGGGGACAGGTGTCATCATGGCTGGGCTGTCTTGGCCGCCCCTTCAAGCTCATCGCCATGGGAGCGACGACACCCGTGGGCCCGTGGTAGTAGTAGTATCACCACTTGGAAAGTAGTCGAGTTTGTTTGTCTGCCAGCAAGTCCCCTCCACGCTCGTTATGGCATACCACGATCGCCACCGATCAGGGTTGGCCTTGCGCGATCATCGCGTAGACATCGAAAACGTGTCAGCTAGGTTCTAATTCGTGCCATAGCCTCAAGGGTCCGCTTTCTCGACATCGTTGCGTACTGCATCTGGTACAAATCTCGCTCTGTACGTTATTCCTTGACGACTGTATATTTGCCACATGGCACAGGATGAGCCACATCATTTTAATGCGCACAACGGGTGCCCACCGAGGAATCTCAGGGCTCTTGCGCTTAAACTAATCCATCTTACGCATGTCCGGTCCCCCGGCCCAACCACGTCGTATTACATCCTTGCTCGTAATCTTCCTCGCCCAACTACGTCAACTCGCCATCCCAAATATGCTCTGCAAAATTGTTAAGCGTCCATCTAAGCTCCGAGCCACCTCCACTCCCACCACCCCTTATCGCCGACAACTCATCATCTCTGCATATCACTCCATCAGATTCCACCGCCAGAATCATTTCTGTAGCAAGCGACATCGTAATATGCTCTTCCCGCGCTATCTGGCTCGTACTCTGTGCACCCAAGATAGTCAGGTAACTCGAAAGTCGTGCCGCAAATGCTGCATGGGTATATGGCGGTGTGTGGAGTACCTGCAGTCCCGATTTGAACGCCCTGCTGCGGATCGGTGGGAAGGTGTGCAATGGCAGGTGTTGGAGTGCCTGCAAAAACGTTGACGGTGGGATAAGCGCTATCGCAGCGAGTAAGAAGACCACAATCCGCATTTCAATTTCATACATTCAAACTTACCCACTCCTCGCGCACGATTCCATCCACCCCACACCTCATCCAGCCCAATAATTCCGCGGTCTTTCATAAGACCACCTGTCTTCCCTTCAGGCCTCTCATCCACTGAACCCTGAAGCACCCTGGCCAGTTCACGTGCTAATTCTTCCGTCCACATTCTTTCGTCCTGTATCATGTCCGCAGTGACCGGCGCATTCGATAGCTGTAGACCTAGTTGGGCCAGAGAAGATCTAATAAATTTTGCTTCCTCCGGTTCGGACGACGGTATCAGCGGAGTTGTCGTGAATAACGAGGACGAAGACAGGGTTGCAAGACCAGAACCAGAAGGCACCCACGTCGTCGGAGAGCTCAACGAGGTCAACACAGAGCCATTGCTCCCACCGAGTTTCTCGTTCAGTTCGGCCGCGAGGTGTACAAGGTCTCGGGCTTTCACCATCAGCGCCTCGAGATCATTAAACGCATCGGACAGTTCTATTTCTGTGTTCTGCGCCGACGTCTCGACGTTGCGCAAAATGCCATCTAGTAGGTTTCCTCAGTATCCCCCTAAGAAAAAAAAAGGTTGGAAGTGAATTTACCGATGCCTGATCGTCGCAGAGGTCCTGGCGTCGAACCTCTGTCGGGAGAGGCAGCACCGAGGCTCGAGCTACCACTCCTATGTCCTTTGCCAATCTGTCGCCCCTGGATGAGAATTGAGTAAGGACTCTTCAAACTATATTGCAGACCAACCTCCCAAGCCTTGGCCTTCAAAGCACGTCTAAGAATTGCATAAAATGCCTTGTCAACACCCTTTCGGAAACTCAGCTTGATGAGTGGATTGGCGGGATCCGGTGCATTGTCTTCTATGAATGGGGATACAGGTGGAGACGACGGCGCAGATCTGGTATTGATGCCAGGGTGTCCTAGAACGATTGGCAGTAGGGTAGAACAGATCTCACAATTTCGAAGGGATGGGTGGTTTAGAAATGTACACGCAGTACATGCTATCAGTGTCACCTCGCCCGTTGGCAGAGGAGTAGAAGATCTAGACAGCGTCGAATGGGTAGAAGGGAGCGATACAGATGTCGCGGGATGAGAACTAGACAGGGCAAATGTATTGGGTTGAGGGGGATCCGACAGAGCGGACCGGGGTACTCCACAGAGGGCACATATCCGCGCGGCGGCTGGGCTGAGTCCAGGCGGATTGCGGTGGTTACACACGTCACAGACCCAGCTTTCGAAACCGTCATTGACACCATCCCGGAGACCAGACGAGGAAACAAACGTGGAATCGAGATAGAGTGTGACTTTCGGAGAGGACATGAACAATCCCGCGTAGTAATCGGTTCGCAAAATGTGAGCCAAATCCAGGGTGAATGAAAGCGAATGCGGCTGGTACGAGTTGACAAAAAATAGGCGATGCGACGACACATGCACGATGCCGGACTGGTGATTGGCAGCTTTCTGAAGACTGTGGGTTTAGTGTTGATTGACGGAAAAACCCAAGTAAACCATCAATCGCATGTGACAGTGGAAACCGCTGGCAGAGAATGGGAGAAATAATACGCACCCATCGTAGATTCCAACGCCGTCTTGCGATGCAAGAAGGTCTTCGTCATTATAGAGGAGAGCCGGAATCGGGATAGTTCCGTCGACGGCGGTAGTGAACCGCCGCAGGGCCATGGCCGATCTGGTGTGAGAGTCGCGTATAAATCGCTCTAGTAGAAACTATGGTGGTCCACAAGGGCCCAGAATGCCGCCGGATGGATGTTTACTCTGGCTATTCTCATTGGCGGGGTGAACTGATACGCCAAGGCGAGAGAAATACGATCTACGTACAGAATGTTGAAAGGGTAAAGCTCCAGGACGGGTTGCCTCAGGTGAGCTTGCGATGCAACGGTGTATGCAGACGAGGTGCGATGGTCGTCTGATGAGTGTGCATGATATCGGGCCGCAGTAGGTGTCATGGCAAACGAACCCCGGACACCGGTCAGACTTGCTTAACATAGCAACTAGCTATGGTAACCTTGTTCTGGGTGTAGTCCACTGGTCACCACAAGCCAAGATTTACTCGACTACATCAAGGTACAAAACGCAGATCTTGACGTGCAGACCAACATCCAGAACCTCAGATAGTCCCGCACCACGTGAACCATACGCGCGGAGCACCGCACGGAGGTAAGGCCGCTAGTTTACCATAATTAAGATCATCGTTCAAGAACGACGCATTTGAAACACCCACTGGGTGTTTACGTGGATCAATCGTGCTCGGAGGTATCTCATGACAGGGTGAGCGGACTTACAAACCACGACGGTGCTTCCATAGAACTACTTCTTTTTCTTTGGTTTTTTCTTCTTTACGCCCCCAGCGACCTGGCTGGTCGGTACAACAGGTACCGGAGATGTTGCCCGCGGTTGACCTGGATCTCCGCTACTCATTGAGGGGGGCGGAACAGCAGACGGGGGTGGATCTGGACGCTTGTTCTGCATCTTTTGCATTAGTGAGAGATTGAGGGATTCGAAACGATTGAGGAATATCGACGAGTAAGTTTTGAACTTGATGCACTGGGTAGAAAAAGACACGAAAATGTCATGATTCTCCCGGCTACTCTACACATCGATCACATACTGTCGCATCATCCGTGATCTTGAGGACAAGTTTGCCCTCTGATGATCGCCATTTTACAGAGTATCGCGTCTGTAATTGGGATTACAACCAAGTAAATTCAATCGCAGAGATACTGACCTTGTTCGGTGACTTGACATACAGGTTTTCTGCAGCCTCTTGGTATTCTTGCCAGGATGCGATGTATACCATGACATCCTCCCCGTCACGTTGTGTGACATACAGTCACATACACAGTGCAATGTCACGTGCTACGGGCCGAGCCAAATTCCGAACCGAAAACCTGAGTTCACTCGTCCGACCGAATATCACCGTTCCTCCGTTTAAGCTCCGTGACATACTACAGCACGCGCTCCAAGACTCGACTCTTAGCTCTCCATCCTAGTTTTAACATGGCTACACAACAACCCAAACGTGAGTCTTTCCTTATCGCGCGAGCTAATGGGAAGCGTCAACTGGAACATTTGGTAATTAAACAGCACTTCCCTTCATTGCCAATTTTGCCGCTGGTGCCATCGCTGGCGTGTCTGAAATCCTGACTTTCTACCCACTTGGTGAGTGCCATGTATATTATCGTCTTTGCCTGTTACAATTTCGTTTGTTAGATGTCGTATGTTCTTATCGCGTATTGTTTCAACATTTGATACGGAATGTATAATTTCAGGTCAAGACACGCATGCAACTAGAAACTGGGAAAGCCAAGCATGGTATGATTGGCACTCTCAATTCGATTATCCGTGAGGAAGGGTAAGTTTTACATGATTTCACCTTGGTCGAAGCTAAACAAAGAGTGTAGTTTCGGCAGGCTGTACAGAGGTAGGATGGTGCATTGATCTTCGTCCCGAAAAATGATCACAGCCTCTGCCAGGTTTGGTTCCGCCACTCCTTCTCGAGGCACCGAAGCGTGCGGTCAAGTTGTAAGTCGCGTCTCGCACTTAATTTGCGTTCTTTGATCACGTCAAATACATTTAATTTAGTGCTGCCAATGACTTCTGGGGTAAAACCTACATGGGGTTGACCGGTGAAACCAAAATGACTCAACAGCTCTCTGTTCTCACCGGGTGCAGCGCTGGCGCTACGGAATCCTTTGTTGTCGTTCCGTTTGAGCTCGTCAAAATCAAGTAAGCTTGCTGGTGTTTCTCGCTTCTTATACTCACCGTATCATAGGTTGCAAGACAAGACGAGCACCTTTGCAGGTCCAATGGACGTAGTTAAGCAGGTTATCAGAAAAGAAGGTATTCTTGGGCTCTACGCTGGCATGGAGGCAACATTTTGGAGGTGGGATACGCTGCCCACCTGATGTTATGTGGTGTTGAGAGATTTTCCCCTGACAGACATTTTTGGTGGAATGGTGGATACTTTGGGTGTATCCACCAAGTGCGGACCTTAATGCCCAAGGCAGAGGTAAGACCATTCCTTCGTGTACGAATATTTAATGAAAATCTGTGTAGACCCCCCAAGGTCAACTTTTCAACAACTTTGTCTCGGGAAGCGTGGGTGGTTTCGTTGGCACAGCCCTCAACACCCCGTTTGATGTGTGTTTGCATCCTAATGTTGATCGACGAAACAGTCAAATTTTTCGTTTTGTAGGTTGTCAAGTCACGCATTCAAGGAGCCACCAAGGCCCCCGGAGTAGTACCAAAATACAATTGGACATACCCAGCGTATAATCTCCTTTCATTGTGCTGAGAGCACGGGTTTTGACTATGCGTGCCTAGATTACTTACTATCATGCGAGAAGAAGGACCGGCGGCACTGTACAAGGGCTTTGCACCCAAGGTGCTTCGACTTGCCCCAGGTGGTGGTGTTTTACTTCTAGTTGTCGAGTTTACACTCGGTGTCTTTAGGCAGGGTGTGTCTGGCCACTTGCGTATTTGCTTATTCGCTGACGTACCTATGCAGCCTTGGGTCCACCATACATATAACATGTTCACTCGTTATACCTTGATTAATAGAAATAGACTTGGGACACTAAGAAACTAATCCGATAAGCCGAAGGAGTCGATGGCCCAACTGGTTGCACAGCCACATAATGGAAAATATAAAATGCTAACAGCCCACACAGGGGCTTTCCCCTGTTGGGCCATCGCGATGTCAACCTCAAGCCGTCTTCCGTTCACGCCAGCCGCAGAGAGCGACAAGCGTTCTCCTTGTCCTGCCCTCAATGCACTCGCGAACCACGGCTACCTGTAAGTACCACTACTGTTACTCGCTTCGAGCACGTCTTAGAGTATGACAGTCCTCGCGACGGTAGGAATATCGGTTTCTGGCAGCTCGTGCAGGCCGTTCGCTCAGTTTACAACTTGTCACTCCCCCTCGCGGCCCTGCTGGCCCTGGTTGGTATCCTCCTCTGTGGCCATGCCCTACGCCTCGACCTCGACAAGCTTGCACTGCACAACCGAATTGAGCACGACGCGTCCCTCGTTCACGGGGATGCCCAGACCGGCCACGCCGAAGCTCCTATCCCGGTCGACCCCGGGCTTCTCCAGTCCTTTTTATCGCACGCGAATGAACGCCAGGGATTGAGCCTCGACGCGTTTGCACAGCTGCGGGTCAACCGAGAAGCGCAGCTGACATCGCCATTGAACCACCTCCACTCCGAGATCGGCACGGGCGAGGCTGCGTTGTCCTGGCTGCTTCTCAAGCAAGAGGATGGCCAAGTACCGCTGTCGACGCTCGAACAATGGTACGGCGAAGAGCGTATACCGGATGGTTGGGCACCACCTCCAAAAGGCGTTGGGCTGTTCGCTGCGCGTCAAACGGCGAGCGCGGTAGCAAGTAGGATGGAACAGATCAGGCGTCGGTAAGGAGCAGTCTGAAGAATACGAAAGCGCGTTTGTTTTGTAGTCCTGTAAATTTAGAAACGAAATCATCAGCTGTGTCATACTCTTGGCGCGGTCGCACAACGTGTGTCGGCGTCCTGCGCAATGCGGCGCAGCGTCCCGTAGTACTTTGCAATGTTCCGCAATCACCAAAGGCTGTTCACCATGGTGTTATAAGTGGCATTGACATGACCCCTAACGGACATAATTCCATCACCAACACCAACGTAGCATATCATGGTCAGTTCGATATTCAATCATTCATTGATTCGAAAATGATGCCCACTCCGCGTAGGCGACCGGCATCGAAGTCGCAGACGAGAGCATCACAGCGTACCAGAACCTCAAGCTAGGTGGGAGATTCAAATACGTCCTCTTCGCCCTCAACAAAGACAAGACTGGTATCATCGTCGAAAAGACTTCAAGCGCACCCGACTATGCCGCCTTTCTAAACGACCTGCCAGCAGATAAATGCCGCTGGGCAGTCTACGACTTCGACTTCGAAAAGGAAGGCGAGGGGAAGAGGAAAAGGATCGGCTTCATCTTGTGGTGCGTGACGTGTAGAGACCGCGTTTCAGCCCCCTTTGTTGATCATGATCATACATGTGGCATGGCCGCCCCACCTCATGATGCATCAGGTCTCCCGACGCTGCTACAGTCAGAGAAAAGATGATGGCTGCGGCCTCCCGAGAGGCTCTCAGGCAGAAGCTCAATGGCATCGCCTTTGAAGTTCAGGGTACAGATTTTTCAGAGATCACATACGATACTGGTGCGTCTGGTCTCACCAGAAGAATGGTGATTGCGGGATTGTTCTGATTGCTTGGCAATTCCGTGCAGTGCTCAACAAGGCCCTGAGGTCCACTCATTGAGTTCCCATGATGTTCTCCATATGACTCAAATGAGTTGATTTCGCTATTTGAATTTCCATACCGTTGTCAGTGATTTGAGTATGCACACGGACTTGCTTTGTAAGATCAGAAACGACCATCTTCTGATCTCAAACGTTGCATTTGGGGATACGTCGGCCCTGCGGATCTTTTGTTTCTTTTTCTCTTCTGTTCGAGAGATTGCGACCAGATTCGTTCACATGTCATCGGAGCATAAATGATGTGAAACATTAGCAGATCATCATTTTAGCACCCACGTCACCTGACGCAGGAAAGAGTATCATTTCATTACATGCAAGCTCGTGTGACTTTGTTGAAATTACCGACGATCGTGGGTTATGTTAGCTTTTTCTATGTATGGGTTTAAAGATCAGTGTGTCTCCCATGAGATGTTCGCCAAGAGCGCAGATGCCAGCGGACCAGACCAGTAAAAGAGAAGTAATGCAGAAGAAGCTGATAGATTGGCCTATCTCCAGCCAGGAACCTGTCATGGACGCGAGTTAGCGAGGAGGAGCGTGGAGCAGGCAAAATTTCTCACCGGTGTCAGTCACGTTCAGAAAGAATGTCATTGTCATTCCTAGCGGGCGCCGTCAGAACCGAATAGCCACAGCGAATAAGGCGTCGCGCCTACCATCAGTCAACGTTAACGCCACAAGGAAAAGGGAAAATGAGGGTAGGCCTAAACAGGCGTTTAGTGTAGCAAAAGCTGCCGATAGAATAACATATGGAACGACGATTTTGAATATCTACACCGCACCGGTCAGTAGTCGAATGAGACCAAATTGAAGTACTGACCAATAAGGCCGCCATCAAGAATGGGTTGAACACGGGCACAAGACGGTATACAGGTTCTAGATAGAAGGAGCTTAATACGACGTGAGACAATGTGACGCCGAGATGCCATTCCGTAGAACCCACGATATGGATGCAACGCTAAGGTAGGACAAGTCAACGTGGGACAGGGAAATATCACACGGATTGAACGTACTTTCCAGTCCCAAAGAAGGCGACCTGCACAAAGAATAAAAAAAATAAAGCTATTCGTACATCATCCGCCTGAAAGTGGTAACCGCCCGGCTGAACCATTCTTGGCGTGGATCCATTAACACCCAAAGGCTTGCGAACAATTGCTTCGATATCCACCCACAAGAGCAAATTGTAGGTGAACGCCGAGAAAAAGAGACCTTCAATGGAAATAGACAGGATGACAAAACACACGGAAAATGCCAGGAATAAGGACATGATTTTGGACCTCGGTGAGGTATGTTGCGCCCGAAAAACAAATGGGTATAACGATGATATCACTAGCCAGATCAAAGTGACGTTATAGAACATTACGGTGATAAATAACATACCAAGTATTGACCATCCGACGACCTGATTGTAGGGTGGTAAACCATTCTTAGTTTGTAAGCTGACGACCGAGCTAGCAGTGACCGCCATGGTGACGACGAGAAGGCCCATCTTTCATAATCAACTAAGAGTCTGTTAATGACGGGCAGTAATTCACTCACTTGAAAAAGGGCAGAGATACCTCTGGTCTTGAACCCCAAACTCGAGTTGAGTGGCCAAGTTTGTGTGGCACCCACAAAAAGCATCACAATGCCACCAAACAGACTAGGAACTTATCAACACCATGCAAACAAAAAAATTGCCTGTGACTTACATGGCTGGAAGACTTTCCTTCCTGTCAACTGGGAGGAGAGGGAAGACAGCGGTGATCAGACAACTGGTAGCCCACTGTAGGGCGAGCTTCCGATTCTCCAAGAGCATCAATGGTGGCCAGGCACAGTATGGCCATAGAATTCCAATGATGATAAAACCGGCACTCCATATAGAACGGTAAGTGTACGCAGCCTAGATTTGCAATCCGTGAGTCGTGCCTTTAGGAGGAAAGGATACACATACCACCATGCTCTGGAGTGAGATGATCACGAGTAATCCACAGATGCAAAGCTGTCGAGGTGAGAGAGAGGATCGAGAAACCGCCCTGAGGAGAGCTGGTGCACCCTGCAGGTAGAATTCTCTCCAGAAATAGCATGGGAAAGCAACATAGAGGTAGAACGTCCACGGTGAGTTTTGTATCCAGAAAGTTAGCGCAGAGCCAAAGAATGTTAGGAAAGTTAACACATCAACAAGCCTATTCCTGGCGACCACTGGCAGTGCGATACCACGAGAAGGGAAAAGGAAGATAGAAGTGTATGCAGCCCATCCAACATATGCCACGATGACAATGGAACGAATCAAGAGACGGTCGTAGCTAGAAAGACATGGTTAGGAGCAAGAGCATAACGAGATACAACGTAGCCTGACGTTTCTAGGTAACGTAGTCCTTCCAGACAAGCATCAATCAACTGCGCAGACAGTCGACGCACTTTGTTCCATTGTCCTTCCTTGAAGGATTGTTCAATGGATGCGAGTTGTACGATGCGGGCTGGGACGCCGGAATCGGCCACATTTTCAAGAGGACCAAATGGTTTATAGAACAAAACATTGGCTTGCTTGAGTTCTTGGAAAGTCGCAACATTGAGCATCTATATCTACGGATGACGACGACTTACCATGCTTGACGCGGTAATGTTCTAGCAAGACACGAGTATTGACCAATGCCAAGCGTGCAAGGGCCTCCTTTCCTCCGTGAGGGTCAAGGAAGCCAGCCTGTGTGTGATCTATATCAGGCAGGACACCAACGGAATTCACTGGCCAATCTATGCCGACGAGCGACGCCATCAGAGGGGCTATGTCAGCTTGAGAGACGTCTCTACGGAGTACGTGTTCCAATTTCCATGGTCGCGAGAAGTCATCATGCGAAGAAGGTGAGGAATCGGGTAGAGGTCCCCTAATACCTCTGCCCCATGCAATAAGTGGTGTTCGGGTGTTGTCAGGGTCTAAGAAGTGCGGTGAAGACAATCTCGCAAGGCAAAATAAAATAGGACTCACCCCCATCTCCGTGATTGCCTATCCTAGACATGCCATGATCAGCGGTAAATACAAAACTCGTCTCCTCGTCCCCGTAGAAGCCCGAGAACAGTTTCTCTGTCTCTTGGACGACGTTGTCCACAACCTGAATATTGTTCATATACTCCTATTGTCTGCTTGAGTGTTGTACCTACGAGTACATTACTGAACTCACCTTGGAGTGAGGACGATATGAGTGACCAGTCGTGTCCAAACCCAGCAGGTGCAGAAAAAATATCACTTTGTCCTCACGCAGGTTGGAATCGAGTGTAGCATCTTCCGAAGCATTTTGAAACAGGATACGGAGTTGATCCAGCACCCAAGTGTCGAGAGCAGTCGCATCTACAGGGCCGTTTAGGGCGGAGACCAAAGTTTGTGCATCATACCTTTTGTGAAGTCTTCTGCTTCCTCGTCGTAACACCACGAACGGACCTTTCCAGGAGTAGCACCCTGTGCAAACATGGGTAGGATATCTGGTGACCCGAATGAAAATGTATGACTTGATTGGTTGAATACTGAATCGAAATCCACCTTGATCGTATAGTTAGCAATGCGTTTGTGTCTCATGTCGACCTCTTACTGGATTGGATTTCCAGCCCTGTGTTGGCATGCTAAGATTATCCAGTATGTAGTAGAGTCATACCCATGCCTGACCTTTGTGACCGCTGAAACATCTTCATACATTCCTCCTGCGAACTGGGATACGAAAACCGAATATGCAACACTTTTGAAAACGAACCTATGATGGCAACATGTCCCGGGCGGCTCTCAGTAGGTACTCTGGTATGGGATACACCAAATGCACCGCGCTTCTCCACAATGGACCTCAGGTATGGGGCCACTACCTCTGTGGTGGAGTCGATTGACGAGAATCCATTTGGAGTAAACAGAAGGTCAGCTCGAAGACCGTCGCCTATTCCAGGTGTGTAAGCGCGACAAAACAAGCTTTGAATGATGTATCATACCGACAATGAGTACTAGACGCTTAGACACGCCAGGACTTGAGCTGTAGCGAGTCATTCCATGGACGACGGGGCTCCTGAAGTAGCAATCGAAAACAGATGCGATGAAAACGATGTGGAATACAACTCCAAGGATGAGCAACTTGAGGACATTGCAAGTACTAGTACTAGTGGAGTCTAGCATTCAGCGTCGAACGGTACCGGGATTTGGGTTGGGCTCGTGACGACGGTTGGATCAACTTTCAGTCACGGTAACGGACCATTTCCAGATTTGGATACTCGTCCGTACCATTACTATCCCTTACCATAACTTCGGACGGTACGTTGTTTCGGACACTTTTCAAAATACACTTTTCTACACAAATTTTCGCCTTTATACAGCCCCGTTGTAACTAACATGTAATCTATGGGCTTGCGAAGTGGAACGATGTGATTTGGAGCAGAAATAAGTGAGATAGAAAAATTGGGATCGTCACGCTGCACCTCAGTGTCGCCTGCCGCAGTGTGCCGAAACTGAGTTTAAATGTTTGTCAGTCTGCCGAAAATGTTGCCGATCACGTCTCTAGTGTAGTTTGGCGGCGGGAAGATGCTACCAGGTCGTGCTCATGGGGAAGCATGGCCGCAGATGTATCTTTTCAACACCAGTGTCTTGCTCCAGATTTGATTTAGTCACGGTTTAGGCCTTTAGGTTGCATCTTTAAATGATCAATGATCATGATGCATCCCAGCCTGATATACAGCCCCCCAAAACTGCATTCACTCGTGTTTTTAGCTGTCAGGTGCTCGTAGCTGCAAGTATTTACATCCTAATCAAGTACTGTCATTGACTCTACTATTGCCGATTGCCTGTCACATTCGGACAGTGACATTGTGTGACTCACGCGTGACTGTCTGAAACGGCATCTGTCCGAAGTTATGGTAAGGGACAGTAATGTGTGCTGTCTGCGGAGGGGCAAGTTGTACTAATCCGTGACTCACATCCGTTGAACACTGTGTCGTGATGATGCACACACTGTTAACTTTCACTGCGATACGATGACCGCTCCGCAGTCACTGTAGTCCTTCTTGCCCAGCCAGTTCTGAGTGTTCTTTCGCCCACCCAATCGGAGCCGGCCCAGGAAACCCAAGTCGTTGAAAATGTTCTCGCTCTCATTCATATAACGGATCTCGCCAGTTCATAGACCACGCGCTGATAATGTTCTCAGGCTCGCGCCGTCTCTTAACTTGACTTGTCCGAAAACACCCACACTGACTCTGGCGAGACACTCCCAGGCTCGCCATAAAGTTTCCCTCGACGCTATCCCTTATCCTTTCTTATCACTTAATTTGGAATCAAACTTGCCCAGGCCTGAGATCTTTCTCGTGACAAGTTCGTGTACATGCAACACGCAACACTGCCGGCTTCTGCTTGTCATGACGCTCCGTTTTGCCTCCTCCCCACGAATTCCCTCGAAAGTGCCACCCGAAGTATGGCTTAGGATCTTTGCCCATGGCACAGACATCAATGACCTCTTGAATTGCGACATGTCTACTTTCTCGGACTTGCCCTGCGCACTTGTTAAACGACGCGAGCTCCGGCGCCTCAAAGATTCTCTGCGCGCGAAATATAGCATAGCTCTTGTTTGCAGGACTTGGAACGCACTTGCACTGGAATTCCTCTACCAAGCTGTCTACATTAACAAAGTGGATAATCTACTTTCCCTCCACAAATCACTCCAAAGATGCGCCGTGACGACACAAGGCAAAAATCGACTTGGCTGGTGGACGAAACGATTGGATATTCTCATCGAGGATCAGCACTGCGAAGCTTCCGACTATGACGTGCTTGCCGCAATAATACGCCAATTCCCTAATCTTTCTATCATCACGCTCTCGATGCCCATGTTACCGCTCAACGACTGCTGGCTCCGCCAACTACCAACAGATATCATTGTATCTCTAGTCGAGACATGTGGGACGTCGCTCCAGCTGTTTGACTGTTCTGAATCGATTCTGCGACCGTACAGGTGAGCATGGGTGCATTGTCTATCAGTGTCTAGATCTAATAACTGCACTTCAGAGACGACTTGATGATGTTGCTCGCTGCATCCCCAAATTTAAGGGTCCTTCGATGCCCAATCTGCTCCCCTACGCCTACAAACAAGGTTTCCAGGAATCCCCCCGACGTTCCTGTCATGCCAAAACTAGAATCTATCACTCTCATGTCTATGTTTCTGCGAGATTACCTTCCAAGGGACAAAGACGCAAATCATCTCCCTGCACTCCGTCAGCTAACCTATGACTGTATTCCCCCGCCGTTCTTCGACTTCGCATGGAAGAATTTTGTGAAGCTCACTTGCACAAATCTCACCTCTGTCATTCTTGACTTTTGCCTCCCCGGGGATTCGCTGCAGGACGAACTTGATCTACTCTCTGAGTGTTGTACGGTCCTCGACAAACTCGTCATTTATGTTCGATCCTGGTTTGAGCTGAAACCGGGCCTTCTTCTTCCACCGGTTTCCTATCTTGGTTTACATCCCAAAGCCACCAAACCATTCCATTGGCGAGCCCTGGTTTCTGCTCTCGTTACCTTGACCGCACCAAAACTGAGAATTGTTCGGTTACTGCATACCAGCGTAGCAGCGGAGTTACGCGAAAATGCTTCTTTGTGTAACGCAGAGGATCGCGCTTACCTAGCTTCATGCAGTTTCTCGCTGGAGGATTCTGAAGGCCACGCGCTGTTTTCCTGAAGGAAACGCCTTTTTTAGGATGGGTATGGGGGTACTGTTACAATTTCTCGCATTTTGTGTTTCGTGCGGACGTATTTATCAATGGAACCAGGGCAGTCCGACTCGGAGTCAATTAAATTCACAACGGCATGATATATGCGGTGACCTCAAGTTTCAGGCACGGTAAGTGGATTCGAAAATCTCAAGACGCGAACGGCCTATGGTATGTTGTGCTAATCGCAATCTCGTGTCGTGTTTCTTGGTATTTGGTCATGTAGTCAAAACGACACGTGAGCATTCTGTGCAGCTATGTGAAGACCTGTCCTTAGGGCGGACACTTATCACCAGTTCGTCGGTATTATCTCAGCCTGGCTAATGACCTGGATCTCCCATCTGCGCTCGTCAACAGCTCACGAACGTATGTGGGTCACCTACACGCATACTATAAGTACTAGCTCTTGAGCACAGTGTTGCCAATTCGGCGGAACTAAGCTGAAGGTTGGTTGTCCAGTCAGTTGATTTCAGTCACTCCCCTGAATCTCATGGGCTCCATCGCTTATCATCGGATATATCATTGTCAAGTAATGGCCATCAACCTGACATGCCCATGGCACTGGCATTGCGGGATTTCAGTTTTCCGTGGAGCACACATGCACGTCTTACTCCCATCTTAGTGGCACTGTGAACGTTCGAACTCCGACTTGTAGGTGGTACATATGCAACGGTCGATTTCAATGAGCTGGGATTCCGAGCTGGTTACGGTGCTATGACTTGTCAGAGTTGCTGACACGTGTCTTGTGATCGAGTTGTCCAGACTCGTCCAGTCCTGTTGACGGTACGTTGTACGCATCATGCATCATGACTGGCCCGGGTACCTTTAGTAACTGACCTCTCAATCCGCTGGGGTGCTCGTTGATGGAGCGAGTTTCCCAACACTTCGAAGTTCAAATCGACGGTTTTGTTCCCTGGCAAAACATGATGGTAATACGTGACTAGTGACTCGCCGGGGGGTCGCTCACACTTTCGGCCGAGTCATTGAAAAGTCTACCAATTAGACTAAACGCATGGGCCAGTACTCGGCAGGAACCTTGCTTGCAATAACACATGTTCATGAGGGCATGTCCATGTCCATGTTGTATATGCATGCTAGTGACTGTACAAGTTGCATTGAGTAGTAAGAACACGAAAGAGTTAAAACGGGGACATTTGCTTTGTGAAACGAGATTGTCATCTGAGTCGTCAGTGGGGAGAGGGCAAATGTCGTGAGTTTCGAATAATTCTTCGAGGAGGTCTAACTCTATTTCTCTCTAAAAGGAGCCGCGACTCCATCACAAAATCGGAACCAAGTGAGAGATAAGATTCGTCACTAGTGCCTAAAATAATTGAAAGAATTGTAAGTTGTATGTATCATTAGTTTACGAGGGCACATGAACGCTATAAAAACTAACCTCAAATAGAGAGTGTGAAGCTCTGAACTGGGTCACAGTTTCTCATACAGACAGTATTTCAACAGCATTGTCGACTTTGGTTATTTTTTCGAATAAACAAAGATTTTCAACGCAACGCGTACCCACCCGCCTATGTGTCCGTGAGGATGAAGAACACAAGGCGAAAGAATTAAATGGATTTAATTATACCGGCGTGACCATCACAACGAACAATTGCAGTCAGAAAGGAGAAAAAACTTGGAAATCGTGCATTGGGCAGTCACCACTCACAGTAGCACACTGGTAGATTATCGATCACAAATTTCGGTTGTGAGCCATTAGATTTGGTGAAGAAACTTGAACGCGGTGGAGGTGGGGTTTGATACAATCGAGGTCTTGAATGAAATAGCTGAACCAGCGGGCACCGTAACCAAGTGGCAAAGAGCAGGCACAGCCCGTTGGCGCCGCGCCCATGTACTCTACGGTTTCTTTGTCCATTCCGGTTCGCGCAGCGTGTTCTCGCGATCAGGTTACCGTTTCGCGTGACCACTTTTGGCTGGCTTCGCGTCCTGGTGCCTTGCCTTGCCCGAAGACTGATTCTTTGCAAGGTAGGACTCCATCACGGTGGGAATCATGGTCGGACTGGTCCCCAATGTGCATGATCGTGCTCTCGTCCTCCGACCTGTCGTGCTTGCATAACGAGGTAGGATGAAACGAGGTGGGGGCGAGGTCACTGAGAACAAATAGGCGAGGTGTGTCATAGTCTCGATGACGTCTTGTCCTGTCAAGAGTTTCACACAAACCTTAAGTTTGCGACGTGACATCACAGCCACAATTCTCAGATTCAAGCAACCCAACATACTAATTTATAAACTTCCTAGGTTTTGAAACTCCTAACTTGATCACGGGTCAGTTTTCTCAGATCATGCTCAACTTAGTTGACTCTGTCAATATAGGAAATTTGGTCCTAAAATTACATCATGATGAGAACAACATTCAGACTCGGACACCCGATTTGAAGTTACAGGTGGGTGTTATGCTTGTGTTCCAAATCTCTTCACGTAGTCAACCCGGGCAGTAGTTTAAGAATATGGATGGCACTGGATGCGGATAATCACTGGCAATGTGGAATATCCCTATCAATCATGCATGAATGTACCCAGGCGGGGAGGAATTATCGCATCCGTTTGAAAGCTTGGCCGGTCGTGCCACTCATTCCCCGCTCAGATTAAGGGGTGTCAAGATTGGACAATAGTGTCATGACAATGTGGGTTTTTATTAAATTTCATTTCTTGAGTCGCCCACATCTACCGCCTACTTCCACCTAGGTGGTGTGATTGGTGCACACTAATAAGCCTGGGTTCGGGAACACCGCTCTACAGAGATGGTGGATGTTCAAATTCGTCATGATCACTTGAGCCCCGATTGGCTCATTGATCCGTCTGACGGGCCTGGGCCATGTACATAGTAAGGGTTTGAATTGCTGTGCGTCACCATTATAAGTACGTGTAAATTTGAGGTCAAGTTCAAGCGGCTATCAATAACTCTTCTGCTCCAGTGCGAAGGTCAGTCTACATCCAGTTAGTGGCCCGAGGGCCCTGCTGAGTATTCTGCAGATCCGGGTTACTGTGCGATGCAAAGGCTCTACGAGACTTTCCTTGGAGAACCATCGTATGGAACCGGGCAACATTGCTGCTTCGATAAACAATATCGGCCGACGTTCCACGGGTCAGAGCAACGTTATGTCAGCCCTACCACTGGCAGGTGCAGGCAACTTAGAGTCCAAGCAGCCCACCCGAAGCTTGGGAATGTTGACTGGACTGAGGTTGCTCTTGGAGATAACAGTCCCAAGGCAAGGAAACTCGCTATCTGGCTCGCGCTCAATCCACCGTTCAAACTCGAGAACATCCCCCTTTGGCTCATGCGTTGGGCTTGGTTCACGCTCGCACTCGTATGGCCTTTTAATGTACCAAGGTACACGGGGTTCTATCCTGCCTATTTGTCTACATACTACGGACAACTCTGGGCCACCCGCTCGCCCCGCGAGTATTCTTTGCGAGCAGAAAAAATGGGAGCAGAACTCGTTCGCGAAATAACCCACGCTCCGTACCCTCGCCAACTCGTCATCTATGATCATGAGTCGAAGTCCTGGAACGTTTGCTCTGATGAAGGCATCATCAAGCAACAGAGATACGTTGCCATCTCCTACCGATACAGGGACATCGTCCCTAAGGGTGTCGACGAGGCGACCCGCCATGGCCTACACAAGACATTCATTAGCAAGGTTGAAGCTATCGTAGCATCTCTCGACGAATTTGCCTACTGGATCGGCCTGACGTTGGTAGCCGAAACAAGTTCTCCGGAAGAGACCAACAAGGATCTCTATTGTATGGCAGACGTTTACCGTGGCGCCCAGTTCACCCTCATTGTACTCTGTCCCTCCGCTACGGTAACCGAACAGGAGGCATGGAAGGGGTATGGTGAACGCCTCTGGACCCTTCCCGAAGCCCTCTTGAGCCGTGAACTGCTTTTCAAGTTTCGAGATAATAAGGTCATGCCCATCACACTTCATCAGCTCGCACAGCGCGCATACTCCAGCCTAGCGGAGGAGTCCTCCATCATCAATTCATATGGACTGAGAGATCCGTTGGAGAGACTGGAGAGACTTTCAATGCTCAAGGCCGCCCTTTGGCGGCGTAGGAGTGAACGTCTACAGCGACTTGAAGAAAACAGGGAAGCCACACCCATGTTTAGAGCAGAGAGGGCGCATGCGCTTATGGGCTTCTTCGAGCATCGCATCCATCCCCACTTCCAGGAAACGGAATTACAAGCGCTCGTCAGGCTTTCGATGGCCAACGACAATGACCGTATTGTAGAACGCATGGTTTCACTTCTCCCATCTCGCATTCCCGACATTGCTTGCTGGTATGCGGAGACAGACGAATGGGAAGCAAATCTATGGGACATTGAAACCGAGATTCAAGTAGTGGGGATGACGGAAAGCCATGCGCTCGTTCTTGGAGGTTGCCGAGCAGCTGCCATCCGCTGGAAGGATTTCCCGTCTGTTGCTTTCGCAACGCGACGTTCAGTCAAGCGCCTCATCGCCAATTACCTTCCCAATCTTTTTTGGGAACTCCTCCTCATTGGGATTGTTCTGGAAGCAGAGACTTCAGGCTCCACGAGTTCCCCCGGGGCAGTGGCTCCCTTGATCATTGCGCTTATTTTGATGCTATTTGCGCCTCTGCTGGTGGCATACGGGTGCTCAGGACGTATAGTGCAAGCACAACCGTGGTTGGTTGGCGTAAAAGGGTTGATCTCCGCAGAAGCAGCCTCTGAGCTCATGTACGGAGGTGCAATCTTCGCCCTACCGAGAACCTATTATACCCCGTCCGGTACTCTCCTGTCCCAGACCGAAAAGGGGCAGTTTAGACGCGGGGATCCGGCCCAACTGAAGGCCCTCCAGCCTCGGGACAACGCGAGAGAGGATGACAACCTGTATGCCCTCATCGACACCTTATCGGCTACGATCTATTATTTCCGCGCAGCTCGTCCGCCGACGGTGTGCTTGTACACGGGACGCGAGTCGGGGATGGGGCGATTCGTATTGTGCAGTGAACGATGCACTACCAACGAGATGCACAAAGAAACAGTCGTCAGAATGCCGTGGTACATCAGTCAATCCATGCGCGCGTGCGACTGGGTCGCTCGGCTAAACATTGACATTTCTATAGCAATTTCTTATAACTCTCGATATGATTTCAAGTTGGTTCTGTTCAATTCGTTGCCATCTTACTTGTTCTTCCGAATCGTTGTCACTCTGTCGTCCTCCACTTGTATTTGTTTGACGCCGCCGTGCCCCCTTCCTTTCCCTCGGACTCGATCTTTTCTTATTCCTGACGCGGCGTAGCCGTCATCAAGTTACGGCACCAGGTCGAAGCGCGCGAAAACGATACTGATCTAAGAACACTATAAACACAATAAAAATTTGTTCCAGCCAGAGACAAGTATGTTCCAAGACGTAGTTCATTTTGAAGATTAGCATTCCCAAGTGGTAGCAGTTCCAACCTCCACGGGTACCCTTGGCACCAACCCCCCAGTGCTGACTAGCTTCATACTCACTGCGCGTCGCTCAGCCAAACCTTGAGCTGTTTGACCAATTTCTTGGCGGCGATCTCCAATTTCTCATCCCTTGCCCTTGCGACCTCCACGATTGTCCGCTTTGGGCCTGTTGTAGCCAATACAAGGCCAACCTTTCTGGGAGAAAACGATATAGAAAGCGCGGAGAACGGAATTGGAACAGGTCTATTCATACTGGTGCGGTGAACCGATGAACGATTTGAGCCCGTATTACTGAGATGCCGTAGACCGGAAGCGGTTGACGAAGAAGACACGCCGGACGAGCCCGTGTGGACCACACTCTCGCGGGTGCCATAGTCGCGTACGAGGTCTTCCAGACGACTACGTGGCTGCATAAGATCAAAGAGATCTTTGAAAGACTCCTCACGTTCCAGATGGAGATCCGTGTCAGCCATCATCACGTCCTCGTGCACTTTAAGTGCGATGAAGAGATCAAGGACTTGCGTCTCGCGTTGCGTTGCCTGCACAGTACCATCGGAGGACGGGGTTGAGGAGGAGAGTGGAAATGGATCAGATGTGTACGGGAAACGGATAAGGGACTGGTAGGCAAGTAAATAGGTGGAGCGCAGCACATGCATACAAGCTAACAAGGAAGTTAGACCACGGTAATTCGTCCGATAAGCAGTGCGGTTACCAATGTAAAACGACCTGTTGACCAAACGAAGTTGGTGAGATAGCCAATAGTGTGTCTTGTGCTGGCGCTCAAGTCGACTCTCATCTATCCCAGATCTCTGGGGGAAGGTCGCGTATACAATGTTGAGAAGTAGATGAGAGGGCAATGTAGCAAGTGATCGATGAGATCGACCGCCAGGAAACGGCGGAGGGGCAACCGAAACAGAAGTAGTGTAAGGTGGAGGAGGGATCATACACTTTTCGTCAAGAATGACCATGGCGAAGACCGTTCCTATAATACCGCTTTGCCACTTATAGTGTCCGGCCTGGGAGATATCCGGTCGAGGTTATCCCTAGATAGCAACGCTCGGGCCCACTACTAGCGTGTGTAGCGCAGTCGTACGACGTTGATGCTGTCCGCACAGGTCTTCTAAGATACAAGATGCGTGCTGCGGGACCATCAGCTTGAACT
>JBBPTX010000119.1:0-64888 GCA_038094595.1 Pulveroboletus aff. annulatus
GGCAACCCATCCGAGCTCGTTTCGTTCCCGACATCAGAGTCCGTGTCCATCTCCCCGCTCCCTATCCCCCACCTTCCTTTTCGCCGCATCTCTCTCCCAACCACACCCAGTTCCGCTCACAGACACTCCATCGCAAGTCTCGCTTCCTTTGATTCACTCGCAGAGGAGCCAGTTGCGGTGCACCATCAACGTCGGACAAAGCGCAGGTCGCTCAACCCAGCTACGAGGTCGCACAGACGAGCACAGGCGGGCGAGGACAGAGAGACAAAACGGTCCAAAGTTGTCGCAGAGTTCTACGCCACAGAGAAATCTTACATGGAGGGCCTTGATCTTGTTTACAATGTGTGTTCATACCTGCTGTCATGAACGGTCGATCATTCATTTCGATTAGCATTTCCTAACGCCAATCCTTCGATCACTGGACACATCAAAACCGTTGCTGACACGAAACGAGCTAACAACCCTCTTCTCAAATTTTATCGACATCTGGAATTTTCATCGTGCGTTCTTTGCTGCATTGTCAAGACGTCTACATCCGCCCACCACAACGTCTAATCATCATACCCCGCTTTCGTCCCTGCTTCTCGCGCATTTTCCGTATCTTTCTCTATATGCACCATTTATCACAGCATTTCCCACCGCATTAGCCTTTCTGACCTCCCTCTCACAACCCTCCACACCCAATCCAGCGTTTGCAGCCTTCCTGCGAGCCCAGGAATCCCACCCGGTGTGCGCACATCTTAGGTTGGCAGATTACCTTCTCACACCTGTACAACGGTGTCCGCGATACCTCCTGCTACTCAAGGACTTGCTCGATTCCACAGATCCCGACGACCCCGAGTGGGAAAAGCTACAAGAAGCTCGTGCATTGGTTGAGAAGAGTAAGCTTATAAATATGCAATTTGGTTCTTTTCGGCTGATCTCCTCGACAGTCACTATTTCTCTGAACACGTCGCTTGCCGCTCACGCACAAACACTCGCGCTGATATCGTTGCAACGCAATACCCGCGACCTGCCGCCAGTGCTTACCCCACTTGTTGCACCGGGAAGGCGACTTGTCAAGCGCGGCACGCTGGTACGATCGGGCGGCGAAGGCGAGGGCGCCGGTCGAAAGCCGTTTGAATTTTTACTACTCAGCGATTACCTGTTGTGGCTGGAACGTGAAGAGATCGGTATAGGTGCCTTCGTTCAGGATGGAGGCGGCCAGACCCCCCGTAAGAGAAGGATATCGGTAAATGCACTTAGTGGCAATGATGAAGAGAAGTGGTGGTGCAGGGGCCACATGAGTCTTGTTGACATGGAGGTAGTTCTAGTCACTGATCGACCAAGCGGTGTGGGGATTGGAGGCGAAGAGAAGGTGGAAGTGCTGAGCCCAGAGGGATCATTCGCCTTGTATCGTGGCAAGTACTTGTTTTTGCTGTCGTCCATTAACCGTCACGCGTATACCTGTCAGGTTCATCTCCGTCCGCCCAGGAGGATTCCACCAGTCTCAGCTCTTGGGTAGAATCCATTCGGATGACACGTGCTGCACGTCTAGCAGCACTTGCAATGTCAAATCCTGACTCGACTCTCTCAGCCAGTACCTCGGGTGTTCATCTCAGACGTGCACTACGTGCATTCGCAAGCGAGAGTGATGACATTGACGATGGAGAAAAGATCGAAAGAACAGCAAGTGGACGTGAAACATCCTTTGGAAGTCCGCAGAAAGATTTGGCATCGGTCACATCTCACGCCCGTCCTCGTCGTGCACAATTAGATAATTTCCTTCCGCCTGTCTGGATTCCAGACGGGAAGACAGATACGTGCATGAGGTGCGGACGGCTGTTTGGATTCGTTTTAGACCTGAGGTTAGGTGATGTTTTTGGGTGGGGGTCCGGAAAGGGAAATAATGCGGTCGGCGACAAGCAGAAAGGAGATGGCGAAGGAGACGGGAACGAGGGAAACCAAGTCGAGAAAAGGCCGCCGGGAGGAGGGGCCTGGAGACGAAAACATCACTGCAGACTTTGTGGACGTGTCGTTTGTGCAGCATGCTCCGGAAAGGTAAATATTTAAGTCTGAAACCTACTCTGGGAGTACTGACTCGTTTCCCCGAGACATTTTACACAGCTCAAAATGACACTGACACGCCGTCCAGACGCAAGAAGCAGAAGCCGAAACCTGCTCGGGCTTGTGAAGAGTGCTATGAAGCAGCATTCCCGCTCATTTCATCGGTTTCAACTGGCCTAGAAAATTTCTCTCCAGCATCTTCTGCAATGCAGCCGTCCCCTCCCCGGACACCGTCAGACCGGCCATCCACACCCCAGGCCGACGTGAGCCCTGATACAGATCATGGCATTCAACCATGGGTTTCTATTCCATCTGGCCAGGCAGTTGCCAAAGACGTCAGCGAAGCTCTGATGGCGATGGATCTGAGCCATGCTGTGGGAGCGTTGAGCCGGAGCCCTTCGCGAGTGGCAATCAGCGCCAGCTCCTCGCGCATCGGACTGAGCAACAGTCGAAAGCCACGTCTTAGTACCAGCCCCACAAAACCGGGTAGCCCTCTAAGGGATACACACACCCAGACACATGGGGTAGACGTGACCTCTGGGAGTGCAACGAGCAGCCCTTCGAGGCGCGTCATACATCTCCCTCGAATCTCTTCTGCGGATTCAGATTCCAAACCACCTTCTCCTCTGTCCGTCAAGCATGGTGGAGAAGCATCAAATAGTAGCCTGAACCAAGACGCCCGTCGGGAGGATCGCCACGAATACGTCGCAACCCGCCCCATCCGGGTACGTCCCACACCAACACGTCCGCGTAGCTATCACGACATTCTCGAGGATTTCACCCTGCACGAGCGTGGCATCAGTATACCTTCCTCGATTTCGAGCGCCCCCGGGGCCGGTCTCGGTTCAGTGAAAGAAGGAGAAAACGAGGTAGAAGGGGACGAAACTGTGGCTGAGGTTCGCCCACGCGACCGAGTGCGAGTGGGATTTTCTGTTAACGTGTCTGACGACGAGCACTCGCAAGAGAGTGTAGAGTTGCCAGCGACACAACGGAGTTCTGCGGATGAGGGTGTGGTCTCGAGGGAGGATACTGCAAGGCGGAGAAAACGGTTTTCGTTTCCTGCCGTCGCACTGCAGACAGCGCCGGTGTTTGGACGTGTTCGCCAGGACTCGGAGGGGAGTGGCGTTGAGAGGAGACGGTCTGGTTTAATGCCCGGAGGAGAGAGAGACAAAAACAAGAGAGAAAGGCAGGCGGAGAAAGAAGGTTCCGCAGTGGGATTGCTTATGGAGGTGCTTCGGGGAAAAGTCAGGTATCCGGGAAGGAACTGATGGCGGGACAGCTCTGTTGCGTCACGGGACTGCTTTGCCCACATTCCATTGTCTTTGAATATGTACACTCTGTGTCACCCATGTAGATATATTATACTATGTACATGTACCCAAACTTTACAAGCCCACGGGCGCGCAGCGGCATTTGTAAGTGCAGTATTATATCCTAAAAATGAATCAACTCTTGCCTAAAAATGTTTGCTAATTTGAGCGCCAATGTGTTTCGTCAAGAAAAAATCACCGGCTGATCAATATTCCGTAAAATCTACCTATAGTAAAGCAGTTCGCCCTCTCCACGCCTAAGCCTCAGATGCGTCCCCTCCCGTGACCAGACACGTCCTCTGGTGCCTCTGCAAAGAGTCGGGTCGTGCAAACTTTGACCCACAAGTCGGGCATTGCACCTTGTCCTGCATATGCACGGCAAGAATGTGGCGCGGCATACTTTCCCTCCGCATCGATTTGTGACACCTATCCCAGAGACAGAACAGGTCCGTCTTGTCAGCTTTGAGACAGACTGCATGGGCCACTTGCAAATGCCGCCCGATAGCGTTCTTGGTGCCTACCACGGCTGCCCCACATGTGCCATCGCCGTCAGACCAGTGACATTCATAGGAAGAGGGAGAGGAGGATCCCCGTTTCGTGCCGTCGGAACAGATAGGATAGGGTGCGTGGCGCGATCTGGTGGCCATAGATCGAGCCAGGAATCGAGACGAGTCAACGCGTTTGCCCGGTAAATGAAGAATTGGCTTTGGGGATGAATAGCTCTCCGGGACTGCATGGAAAGCAACAGCCTCCCAAACTCTAGTAGCCGTTGTTTCCGCACTGTCAGGGACGCAGTAGGTAGCAGGTGGTTGCCCAAATTGTGTCGCGGTGTCGGGAGGGACAAGGTGATGCAGACACGAAGAACCAAAAAATTGTGTGTTGTTCTGCCAATTGTTCGGTGTATTCATCGCAGACGGGTGAACAAATCTATCCGCAGGCCGAACAGGCTGAGATCCATAAACTCCGTACATTCTGTACAGTGCATTTTCGTGAGGCGGTAAATGATCATTATCTAGAGTGTAAATGTTGATTGTTGACAAGTATATGTCAGATTTCGTAATTTACCTGGGTCTGTCTGCAACGGGTCTGTCATCCAGTCAAATGAACCATTGTGGAGTTGAATACTGCTGTAATGACGGTTAGCTATCTTGATAAACATTCTAACACATATTTTAAGACTCACCGATGATATTCTGCAATAGCATCCATTTCGGAGAGATGGGCATTGAATAAATGTTGCTCGAGAAAAGTGCTCATTTTGCTGTAAATGCTTACTTGCATGCACTGAAGCACAGGTATGCTACCTCCTACCTTTTATTCGATCACGTACCTTCGGAGGAATCTCCTCTGGGAGGTAACTAACAGAGGCGATCTCCGCGCTGCCAACAGAGCACTGACACCAAGCGGATATTGGCTATCGACAGCCCTAACAAATTAGTTCTTCACTGCTGTCAAATCCGGTTGGCAATGAGTGCCACCCGCTGGAAGTGGGCCTGAGGTAAAAACCAAATAGTGATACTCAACCAATCGCTATGCCAAGCAATTGTAATGAACATCATTTGGCGCCTGCCAACCTCTAGTACGGCAGGCCAACCCGGATATCACCGGATCCAAACTTTGCATTGCTGTAGGAAAGCGAGAATATTTGTCCACAGAAGCGCATAGATTGGTTGGTATGTTGCGCTAGACACGTGGATGGACACGAGGAAGAGGCAAGCATCGATTTCAATTAACAACGTTGCATCTCATCGTTACATAAGTAACGCTGGCTGCGGCTTGCCAACAGCCAAGTTGCACGAGGCTGGCCTGTTAGAGTAACTTACTTTCTACGTATGGCATAATATTCACATGGAAGGCGGACTAGGAACCACACTGTTAGGAAAACTTGGCGTGATCGCCCGGTCCAGTACCAATGTTGTTGGCTTGCCAATGATCGGTGGACTTGCCAAGGGGCCGTAGGAAAGTTGCTGGTTTTTGGAGGCGCTCCGGTTTGGAAGCCACCTGGTTGGTTGCCCTCTCAAGCTCGCCGTCACTGCATCTGCAGCCGCATTACCTGGGTAGAGCCCAACTAGGCGGTACATCACTGCGCCCGGGAATCAACTGAAGTGAACGCCATGAGCTGCGATCATCGGGGCAGGCAAAGTCGAGGAAATGTCATTGATTTCATACCTCCACAAATACGTAGCACCATATACTATTATGCTGAAGAGGGATTGAGAGTATCCAGAGGTATGTCAAAGATTAGCGGAATGAGAGTAGACAATGGGGGAATAGGCATTGGATAGTAATAAGGAATCATTGTAAGGGCGGCGTGACTTGATGAAGGACTATTAGGTGCTAGTCAGACCCAGAAAATACAGTTCAATAACCTAGAATTCGACTTTAATTGAGTAATTCATAGCACAAGGATAGATATGCCTTACGGGAAATTATTCGTGTCCATGGCATCGCCCCATATGGTCCGTCAATGTCATCTCCCTCGTAAAGGTCTGTTCACAGCGGGGACAGGCCCATTTGACTGGGATATGTTGTTCTATCATGTGTCTTTCGAGGCTGGACCTCTTCATTTGACGACTGGTGGTACATTTGTGCCAAAGACACCTATATTCGTGCAAGTCGGATGTGACCCCGTGTCGGTCGTGTAGGTGGGCTTTCAAGTCCCGGCCCTTCACAAACTCGGCGCAGAGTGTCCCTTGGTTGACCCATTCGCAGATGACCACCTTCTCGTTGATAAGGTTTCTGTTGAAGGTGATCATATCCTTGGAAATTTGAGTCGGGTTGAGCGACGGATAAAAAGAAATGGCGCACTTGGAATGTCCAGGGTTGATATTGCACGTTCATGTTAATGCTCGAGACTGCGTCTTCACGATGCCGGGCAAGGTCTCTCGTCTAGCACGTTATATATGACGAGGCAATCTGGCCTTGCACACACGTTTGAGGGCCTGCGCTGGCGATGGAAGGGCGTCACGCCGGCGACGCCAACCTCCATTGATGCCTCCAAATCGTAGAGTGATCATCGTACGTTGGTAGCTTTGGTCTTCAGAACTGTAACCGGATCATTGACAAAGGCGCCATTGTCGGAGGAGCCATTCACCGAGGGCCGTTTTGTTGTATCATCCTGAAGGAGTAGATGTAAAATTAATGATTTGAGACATGGAGTTGGGAATGTTGGTAGTGGAGAAAGAGATGGCGGCAGCCCACCCTTACCAAGCGCGCTAACCTTATTCGCACTCTCCATCCCTCCTGACACAACGGGCTACCATTCGACCAATTTGCTGCGACGACCAAAATTTACCAAGCGTTCCGTGAACGCGGCAGGTTTTCACTGAACCAGCTCGACAAGAGACGAGCAGCGACTCGGAGAAACCGAGCCAGCTCCAAAAATGGCATCCTCGGTGGCTGATGCAAAGTCCTAATACTGAATCGCAAGTCTATCTGTATCGGTCAATGGCTTGATCGGAAAGTCAGTTTTCTTCGAATGAGCGTTCATTCCTTCATGTCCAACTTGTGCACACAGTCGTTGTTTAGATACTAACCTAAATCCCAGGCAACGCACAGTTAGAACTATTTGCTGAAGCAGTGGACGATATTGGCAAGTAGCCCTGGACTGGACAACACGGCCGTCAACAGGTTCGTTCCATGAACTTAAACCAGGCTCGTTTCACCTGACAGACTTACAATAGATGTTGTAGCTAGCCCACAATACCGTTTTTTCGTAAGCCTGCATGTGGAACTTGCCACCAATACAGACATTTGGCGCGCCGTTTCTCGTCAGATACTGCACGAGTGACAGGTTCCATTGATCTGTGAGAGCGTCATCTAGCTTAAATCGGTAAACGCGAGCAAGACGGCACCCACGGATGCTTCTTATCAGTACTTACAACGGAATCGCACCAATTCAGCCTGATACTGAAGATACTAATAGCTCGGGACAGAGCTTTGACCGTCACGAGCTCCGATAACGGTCGGTGGTCGTTTCTTCTCGTCTGACGCGTCAAAGGCCAGTTCGAGCGTGCGCGAACATCTAGAAATGACCGCCGTAAGTCAGCTAGGTGTACTCTCAAGCACCGGACCGAAAAAAAAATACCAATCCGCCATTGACCTCGCGCGGGTTGGGTTTGGATGCTGGGGCTGATTCAGAACAAGTCCGCTCGGAGATTAGAGTCTCACTGGCACGTGGACTCTTCCCCGAAATTTTTGTGGGTGTTGCCAAGAGGTCCTGAGGTCAGCGTTCTGGTGGTCCTTTTCCTCCTTATCCATCCCTCTCCACTAAAAACTTGTCGACAACATTCCGAGTTCCCTGGCTCCATTTCAACCGTTTCGTATGTGGCAGGTGTCTCTCGATAGTGTCAAACCCTTCGTCCGAATTGCATGCAATCTGGTTGAAGAATGCCAGTGTTTTCGAACTCGGATTCAGCGCCGACATGATCACTCTCCAATTTCCATCGCGAGTAGCTTTGAATGGAAGGGTCTTCCATGGGTGCAGGGGTCCGTCGCTTGGTTGCAACTGCTTACTCCCTACACCATGGTGTTAATGATGGGTGCGCAGTCGGGGCGGGAGCCTTGGTATTTTCTTGAATTTGTCCCGCTCACACCACGTTCTCAGCTGTGCGCAAACCTTGTCCATGACGTGAATAAAACCTCTACTCTGATAGAAAATATTCTTTGCACGTGGTGTCGCTGGCAGGCCCGGGTTTGTCGTGTTGCGCCGTTCTCAAGACACCCTGGACTTTACTTTACCAGTCAACTTGCAGTACATTTTTCACAGAAGCGCTCGCAAGTCAGTTGCATGCTATCCTCGTACCGTTACAAATGCAGTTGACATTTGTGCAGGACCCCTCGACCTCCTCGAATTTCATATGGGAAATATAAGCAACTTACTTCTGCTTTCAGGCGAAGTACGCCCCTACTAAGGGTCCCCAACGGCATGGGTTACGACCAATGTTAATTTCAATGGACTCATCCAGACCACGCCGTGGGATGCACGATACATAATCTGATAATTTTGCAGACAGAAGAGGATACTATCAAGTGTAACTCTGCTTCATTACGGGAAGACCCTTGTTTCTTCTTCTTTAGCTGTCGACTCGTCTCATCACAACTCTCGATAGAACCGTCGGGTGAGGATCATATCGTCCCATAAAAGTAGGCTATCACAAGATACGTTATGTCTCAAGGTTCAGTACGCCACACGCCTAAGAAGGACTGCGTTAAGCCAATCATCAGATCGAATTACGCATGCCACTCCGCGCTCGTATTGTGGTTCGATTCGATTTCCAAGATAGTTAGCCTGGTTCGTTTCTGGACTTGTGGCGAAATTTGCGGAACCGTCCACATGGTGGCAGTTGTACTCCATAGGTGACTTGGTAAGCGCGCATACCAACGCGAACAGCTTGGTTTGGTCTATTTTCCCTTATCGTATTGACGTATTATCTAGCGTCCATGAGCCAACGAGTTGGCTGTGTGATCAAAAGACAGTGGGAACATGGCAGAAGTGTGGCCTTCGAGGCTCAGACACAAGGCTGAGTATAAGAGACTACTGAGAAGAAGCAATTATTAATGGTAATGTTTGTCAGACTGTCACAAGCGAAAAGACAACGGCATGGGCGTTTCACAGAACGAAGATCGACTTGGAACGCCACTGGCACAGGATGTCAGTCATTGTCCAGAAACGGCAGGTTCGCATGCCACCTGGAGTGCCTCCTGGCATTCTTATATGTTTCACGGGTTGGTTAATGAAATCGCGTGCACATGACTTACAGAAACACTCCATTCTGGCCCGCTCGGTACACCCCAAGCTCCGAGTCCGCCAAGAAATTAATTACAAGCCAAGTTACTATCGTCTAGAATGGCCCTTTCCCCTCGCTGCACGTTTTCTTTCTCTTTCTTCTTCTCGCGCCCTTGCACTCCGTTGTCTTGGATCAATAACCTCGTAGTCCCGCTCCGCTTTTTTCGTCTCCTCCCCATCGTCTTTTGGAAAGTGGAGGGCATGATTCATGAACCCTCGATCATCATCCACTTCCATGCCTTCGTCCTCTTGAGATTTCGTTTCCCCTTCACCCACTCCACTACCGTCCACTTCGCCTTCGCCAGCATCTGTGCCCCATTCAGACGTTGCTTGCAGCATTCCTCTGAATTTGCTCATCGCTGCGAGCGCATCCCCTTCATCTTTTCGTCCCTTTCCCTTCCTCTGCAGCCCACGTCCCTTGGAATACTTGGCAAGCTCTTCTGCCAGGTATGATTTTTGTGTCTTTGCCTTCTTTCTCTCAGCCTCTTCGTCGCTATCCTCACCGCCCTCGCGCCGTCGAGTGAGTCTACGTATTTCGGCTTCCATCTTCTCAATTTCGGAACGTCGTGCATCGCTGCATACGATGAAAGAGGGGCTCAGCGCCACCAAATGGAAACCTTACAGTGTGTTACCTTGTCGATGCCTTGTCTTGCGCATATTTTTCTCTGATTTTTGATACATCTGTGCCTTTTACATTTGTTCCCCTGTCCTTCCGTAACCGTTTCATTAGCGGTTCTCGCTGCTTGATTGTAACATACTTTTGATGATAGTACCGGGGTACTCCCCTCGCTCAATTCTTGGTCTTTCTTCTCGACTCTCCTGGGGGAAAGCTTCAAGACATCTGGCATTGGTATTGGCATGGCTTGTGGGTCGTCGATCACTGTCAATCCAATAGCCAAGAAGCACGGTTCATCAAGGCAGCAACTTGAAAAAAAATGCTTACGATCAGGTCGTACTATATCCTTTTTCTTCTTCACCACGACATCCACATCTTCGGTCTCCGCTCCATCATCGTCCCCAAAGCTCAGCAACTTCACATTCCTGAAAAGAGTAGCGTTGGTTATTGGGATGACGGTAACAATGGCACTACTGACTTTTTGGCACCTTTGCGTCGCTCCGCTTCTTCCCGTTCGCGTTGTGCAACTTCACGGGCACGTTGCTGTGCACGTTTCTCAGCAGCCGTGATACGTGGTATGATATCAGGGAAAGGATTGTCGATGATGGAAACAAATTTGATCTTTGGTGGGCTGGACGGCGTCGATATTAGCCATACCAAGGCACTGGAAGAGTAGCAGACCAAACACATACTAGAGCGGTCTTTCATTCTCGTCAAGCTCTGTGTCGGTCATTTGTCCAGACGTACGCGGTGAAGTAACGGAAAGAACGCACCCATCTCTCCGATTTTCAAGACGTCTGATAGCGTTCCGTCAATAACAAATCTACGGTCAAAATGTCAAGGACATACTGTATAACGTATCACCAACAACCCTCCCGAATAGTGTGTGCTTGCCATGTAACTCATCTGCTCGGTCTTGCATAAACAACCACGTTCTGTCAGTCTCCTACCCAAGAACGGTAAACCTGACGTAGAGACATACCAAGCGTGATAAAGAACTGGGAATCGTTCGAGTTCTTCGTTCCACTGTTTGCCATCGCCACGAGCCCACGATGTGTATACCGTAACCGGGGATGGATCTCATCTTCAAACGGTTCTGGAAATCGGCATGTATGTTTCCGACCAATGCAAGAATAGAACAGAGATCGCGTACCACCATAAAAGGATTCTCCACCCGCGCCAGTGCCTGTCTTGTCCCCCGTTTGAACGAGGAATCCGGGTACGACTCTAAGGTTGCGGCGAGGTGTGGGTCATTGGCACGCTGTGCTGTAATCGGCCCTTACCTGTGAAAAATGACGCCATCATAGTATCCTGCAGGGAAACGCGAGGTCAATGGCAAGCTGTGGGGTGTGCTGCTGTACCCACCTTCGAGCGCAAGTGCTATGAAGTTTCGGCACGCTTTCGGAGTTTCCTTGAGAAGTTGAGTGGGGCCATCTCATAGAAAGCTTCGTGCGTACTTTTGACCATAACTCGATGTCAATCTCACCGGCAGTGGTGTTGAGGATAACGCGTCCATGAGTTGGTAGAGCCATGTCAAACGCCGAGCTTGCCGAACCCAAGTCAAACCAATAGCATTATGGTTAGGGTTTGTTAGACAATACAATGATTCGCCAAAATGTACACGACGATCTTTGCTCTCTGAATCTACAATGCACAATCTCTTCTCCATCTAAGATGGGGCACCTCCGGTCACAGCGTATGCGTGTTGTTGTGCCTCCGTCCCAGATCCAACGACCATCTCCGAAAATTGATGTTGCAGGGCCCCAACTTCACCGTAGTCATACCCTGATTCTTGTCCATAAACCGAGGACTGAACATGCCCATGCCCACTGACAGGTCCTCCGCTGTACGTAGGCCCCGGTGATTGCGTAGTGGGTTGAGAAGAAGTGTAACCGTATGGTGCCCCGACCCCAGGCTGTGCTGATAACGGCCCGCTACCTTGGGAATCAGCATGATATTCATATGGTCCCTGAGGTTGCGGCATAGAGGATGCGGAAGTAGGGTAGGGTGATTGGCCTGCGCCGTTTGGCTGGGATGCTACTTGAGGCTGAGGGGCAGTTTGCGTCGGTGAAAGTGACTGCCCCCGAAGTTGAGCATTTTGTTCTGGACGAACTGATCCTTGGGACGGGGCATCTGGGGGGCCATCTGTCACCCCGGGTACTGAGAAGAAATAAACCGCGCCAGCGGGATCTTTGCCTCCCTGGGCATAGTACTGCGCCCAAGCTTGAACGTTTGGGTCCGCGTACATGGTGTGCGGATCATACACATAGGGTGGACCAGACTGCTCTGGTCCGGGTTGACTTTGCACCTGAGGTTGAGCTGTCTGTGTAACTTCTGTTGCCGGGATATGATACTGCTGCTGCGGTAGAGGTTGAGGCTGTGACTGAAGCTGTGTCTGAGGTTGTGGTTGTGGTTGTGGTTGAAGTTGTGTCTGAAGCTGCGGTTGCGACTGAGGCTGAGGTTGCGACTGAGGCTGAGGTTGCGACTGAGGCTGAGGTTGCGGCTGAGGCTGCGGCTGTTGAGGGTAAGGGGACCGTGCAGGGTGCGGGACAGATACACTGTATGGTCGAGTAGCCGCAGGCAAGTATCCTTGTCCAGCACCGTAACCAGGGTCGCCATGTTGTTGAGGAAACGAACTCTCGGGATAGCCAGTTGGGGCAGCATAGCTATACGAAGGCTGTTGCGGAGGACTCTGGTCAAAGTTGGGTGTAGCGGTAGGGTAACCGTAGGGGGGCTGAGGGCCGTACTCCTGGCGGGCATAAGGCGCTTGTCCCTGACCATAGTCCGGACGTGTAGCAACTTCGTACACTTCTGGATATAAGTCACAAATCGAATGAATCGGGTTGATCGACCTACTGCCAGCATGTCTCGCAAGACTGTCTTCCATCATCCGATCGAAGATGACTCGTGCTTTGACAAAACTTTCGTTCATTGATACAAGATCGGCTGAATAAATCTTGCAGCGCATCCTTCGAAAGAGAACAAGGGCCCGCACCTCGTTTCTGACTGTACTTGTCGATAAGCTTGACGATCTTGGGTCGGAGAGTCATGCAAGAACGATATAGTTCCTGTCGAGACATCGTAAGGTTGAAATGCTCGGGGAGTGCCAAGGAACTTCAAACCTGAATCTCCTCGTTATCTGCGAGGTTTTCTCCAGAAGAATCAATGGCACGAAGCATTGTCAATAATTTGTCAACATTTGCAGCCTGCGCAAATACAGCGGCCTCTTGCTCTGCTTCCCTCGCAAGTTCGGTTGCTGTTGGTTCAGGTAGTGGTTCCTGCGAAGCCCAATCAGACGACATGAAACAACCGAACGAACAAGACACCCACCACATAATTGACTGGGAATATCCCAGTCCTTCCCCTCAATTGACCGCGCCACCAATCTTTGTAGCCGCGGTCGACGACCTTTATAATGTCACCTTTGTCAAACGCGAGCTCCCCTGGCTCGGTGGGTTCGAAGGTATGCAGGGCCTTGACACGAGTGATTATCGGAGTGGACGCGGGTGCAGGAGTGGCAGCTGTTTGCGATGGCAGTGATGACGTAGACGATGCTGCGGCTCTTTGCGTGCTCTGTGCAGGTACATAACCTGACGGATGAGTGGATCCTGTAGTGTTGCCAGTAGTACTGGGACCGGCACTAAATCCCGAGCCCGACCCGCTTGCAGTACTCGACTGTGCCGAGTAGTCAGTATACCCTGTTCTGCCACCCTTGTCATGCATGGACATCTCCAAGACACGCTGGAGCTCCTCCTCCTCCCTCCGTCGTACTTCATCGTCGACGGCAGGCGGTGCGGGCTCGTCGGGTGGCTGAAATTTATAGTCTTGGGGTATAGTTAGTAACTAACGGAAAGGCAAGGAAGAAATCACACTCTTTGCTTTCAGATTGCTGTAACATTCTTCCATGACACCAAGAGAAGGGTCCTTTTCGAACTCGGCTGTCCATACGCCGATCAGGTTCAACGCTCTCTTTCGAACCTTGTCGTGCGTAGTCTGGAATGAACATATCGTGAATACATGCCCCCGCGATTAAACCCTGAGAATACGTGCCCGATCAGTGATGAGCTTCTCAAGAGCCTGAGTGAATGCGCGTGAAGCTAACTCGCGATGAAGATCGACTCCGCAGTTCTTGGACAGAGACTCGGCGAGGGAAAGGGAGTAGAGTTGGACATTTGGACTTCGATGTGCGAGACGTTTGATAAGTGAAGCGATGACATTGCGGGCCCTGCAGAAACCGAATGTCAGGGTAGTGGGTTGGATTGTGAGGAAGAAACGGATACCCTGCTTCACGTTCTTCTTGTACCTTGTCGCAAAGATTGAGGATGACCTCCCAGTTTTCGCTTGTCAAGTTCTCGTCCGTAGCTTTGACTATATGGGTTGGTTGCACAGTACTCAGCTCTAGAGCTCTTAGCGGGATGATGATAGCGCACCGACGATGTCATCGTAAGGATTTGGCTGACCGGCTTTGAACATCGCAGACGTTATTCAACGTGCCGTCGAGCTCGTTGTTGTTGTCTTTGAATGGAGATCTCGAACGTCCTGTACGTAGCGGATGGTCACTGCACGAAGGCAGTGTCGTCCAGTTGCCTTGATTGGCCCGCTACGAAACATTCGCCCTTCAAGGTCTTTTCTCTACTTCACCACTTGTCTACCTCACACATCATGGCCAAGGGTGCTCGATGTTTCTTGCAGACTGAAGAGCATTATACTAATGTGCGTGTACCTAGTTCCACGAAATTTTCGTCTTCTTGAGGAACTGGAGAAAGGCGAGAAGGGTATCGGCGATGGTTCCTGTTCGTATGGCTTAGAGGATAGCGACGATATCTTGATGAGCAACTGGAATGGAACCATCATCGGCCCTGGCCATGTAAGTCTCCGTTCTGTGTACTACACCAGATTCCGCGATATCGTTGGTTGATCGCACCCATAGACTGTACACGAGAACCGCATCTACAGCCTTAAGATCCATTGTGGCGAATCGTACCCCGAAAAGCCACCTACCGTAACGTTCCTGTCTCGTGTCAATCTTCCTTTCGTCAATCAGGTCGATGGCAAGGTTGATCCTGCCAAACTTAATGTCCTCACCCAGTGGGGGAGGGATAGCAGCATAGAGACTATCTTGGTTGGTATAAGGAGGCAAGTCGTTTTTCTATTTTCATTTTAGGTGTCTCATGCTCTCATCCCAGGGAAATGGGATCTTTTAACAATAGAAAGTTGCCTCAACCACCCGAAGGCAGCACGTTTTAAAGCAATGCACTACGAGTGTTTGTCGGGTCGTAACAGAGTGCAAGCTCAAGGAACATCGGAAGCAATATCAATTGGAAGAAAAGGTGACGAGCTACGAACAGCACATGCGTTGTCACAAGATGGGTCCTAGCATTAATCCTGTAATCTGTTTTGTTTTTATACTCCAGTGAATTTTCACTCGTTCTTCCAGAGTTTGATGCGTGGGCAACATATGCGCTTCCAGTGAAACTTGTCAGCGATTACCTAACCGCCCGTTGCACAGGCAGGTACCAGTGTTTTCAGAGTTGATAAACGAGCCTGCGAGGCCGGTCCGGTGTTCCCTATGACATTATTTGTGATGTTTGTGATGCCAGTCTAAAGTGAATTAATCGTGGTCCTTTAGCCTGAGGGACGTCATTCAAACTGCCCTGTGATACGCGAACCGAATTGCTGCGTGTTCGACCCTGACAGCAACTTGACAGCCTCGGAGATCATTGAATGAGCCCCGACTTCCGTTGCGTTCACGGAAAAATAGCCCCTTTCGACATTGGCCAGCGTATTGGGATGCGCCGACAATTTTATCCCGACAAGAGAGCATGCGGCGACCTCGCGGTAACCCGAAGCCCTGTGGATCCATTAACGCCACATGCAATGTGAACTAAGTCGTGAAGTGTCTCATGAAGCCCATTGTCTGTCTAAATTGCGTGGCGAATAAGTAAGCTGATAGCATCCCCCGAGCGTTAAAGAATCGGCTGTCAAGCTGGATATGTATAATCCGAACGCACTCTACAGAGGGGACTTGTACTTGAGCGGGTTTTGAGGTACAACGACAGCCGATACCGAAAAAAGATTCCGACGGCAACCTCGAAGACAATGCTGTGGCGCATCCGCGGATAAGACTCATCCGAGTCTCTTCCCTCACTAGTACGCGAGCTGGAAACAACGTGTAAATGGGAGCCAAAAAGGGTTAGCGACAATAACGCCTGACAAATAGCTATGAAACAAATGGTGGATTCAATGTGGTGGAAAGACGATTCAGATACTGGGGGGTAACAAGATGAACATGGGAACGGAAAAAAAAACCTGCATTGGATGACTGCTTACGTCCTGAGACGACGGAGGTATAAATTGGCGTGGGCAGTCTGCCAAAGTTTGAGCCATGACTCGGTTAGCTCGGCCATGAGGCCATCGGAAAGAGGGGGGCCGGGAGAAGAAAGGAGAAAAATGGGTTTGGATTGTAAACGGAATGAGCGTGGGCGGCGAGAGGGAGAATGGACTTGCAAGTCCGGATCTGTGGCATGAGGTAGCAATGATCAGCGATTCCAAGTAGAGCAACCGTGTGGGTTACCAGTGCTAGATCGACCGTAAAGGAGCATTTGCACGAGGCTTTGTGTCTTCTCAAAAAGAAGGGGTTCAAGGCCGGGGGAGGTCTGCCGAAAGCGATCCTAGTCGAGGCTCTGAGTCAAGCCACTGGCCCGACGGGACTGTTGTACACAAGTTACTAGTAGTCATTCCGAGCCCCACCTGGCGACTCAGTGGCGAGTAGCAGCCTGGGTACAACCCACCATGATCAAGATATTAAGGCTTGAGATGGCCAAGACCGCCGGCAGTCCTTGTGTCTGGCGTTAGAAAATATTTTGCGGAAAGCCGAAATTACCTTGGCTGCTGTGAAGTCGGTCACGCAGTACCGTACTAATCCAAATGTTCAAATGAAGGTCCAAGACACCTATACAGGCGCCTGGGCGCTTGCCATCCAACGAGATTGGTAAAGGCAGGAAGAGCCGCTGTGAATGACCCAATTCAATATAGTATAGTCACCGTGCAGGAGCTTCGTGCACTCCCACTGCATGTCCGCCGAACTGATACCGCGCATCACGCTGCGGATAGAATCACCGCCGAGGGTCAAGGCATCAATCACCCCGTAGGTGGCGTGAGCCAACCAGGAAGGAGGAAGAAGGTGAATAATTGTCTGTCGAGAGTCAGCTAGTTCGTGGGTTACTAAAGTGCGTGCGATGTAGTACGACGGCTTTGTTCCCGGTGTCATGGCGGGGAAATCCGAACAGTGAGGATAACGGGAAAAGTTGGAGACGTGTAAAATATATACAACAATACATTGCAGAGGGGAAGCAAAGTCCTCGAAGGCTCGGGAGATACCATGACCAGCATGACGGTGCTCATGTGGGGCGCGAACACTACGTTTCCACGTGTGGTGGCCCAGGACACCGTTCCAGGTGTCTCAGTAGTGTAGATCTTCTCGTGAACGTCATGTCACAGGTGGGGCACGCCCACTTCACCGGGCAGTGACATTCCTGGATATGCCTCTCGAGACTTGACCGTTTCATTGGCTCGGACACCGAGCAATGTTTCCACATGCACCTGTACTGCAGTAAGCCGGGGCTGACACCGTGTTTGTGCTTTAGGTGGTCCTTGATGTCCTTCATCCTCACTTTGTTATTACACGTCGCTTCGCTCCCCGCCGATACCGCCCATAGACACATGATTTCTGACTCGTCGATAAGTATACTGTTGAACATTACCATATCCTTGTGAGAGTGGTGAGTACAATACTCCGTTATGAGAGGAAGAAAGCATACTTGTAGTGACCAGTTTCTATTGCAGAGAACTTCCTCAGCCAGAATATCTGGCGCCGCGGATAGCAGTATATTTGCATCGTGAAGGATGCCGGGGCTAAGCAGGCATGCATCTTCCTTAGCCCCACCTTTACGGCTCGGTGGATAGTCGCTCCAGGTATGGCTAGCCTCGCGATCCGAGTAGAAACTATTCTCCTGCATGTGGATGGTAAGAAGGTAGTATGGAGCACGATATTCGTCTGGAAACAGACCTGGCTTCTTTCTTCGGTATCCATCGGTATGTGCGCTGGGTCCAGTACGGTTGCACACCCAGGACGTATTGCAGCAGCGCCACATTGTCCATTACCATCACATCTATCGCGTTCCAAGTATCCGACTTGCCCTGAGTCATCGGGATCGAAAGAGCAAGGTATACGACCGGTAACGAAGGACTGTGCTGATGGTGGGAAGACAGGGACATGGGGGCTTGCTTCCCGGATGGTACGAAGCGCATGGCGTGGTGTGATGTGGGTCGCATGAGAGGTGGATTCAACCCCAGCCAACGATGTGCGTTCGCAACCAGACAAGTGGCCGCGGATAACTGGTGGCAGACGACGCGGAGAAAACTCTGGTTTGGAGACACGTTATAGAGGTTGTCAATGTGTTGCATTAATGCAAATCAAAGACAGCGCAACTTACCAGGGGCGATTTGCGGAGGGTTGACGGGAAAGTCCAGAGAAGAATAATGAAGTCGCATGCTACATTCCATGACATGCGCTCTCGCTGAATCTTGAAGGTGTCCATCCGGGGTTCGGGCGTGATATTTCTGAAAAGATGTCTTTGAGGGAGCCTGACCATTAGACAAATCTTGCCCTTTAGAGAAACTTGACATGGTTGTAAGGATTTCGTTGCCGTGAACAGACGGACTATAAAGTACCATCTTTCATTCAAGGTCCACGCGGAACCGCAGGGCTTATGCGTTCTGGATTACTTGAGTATCCCAACCCTGCACGATCTTGGGAAACTCCGTGGATCAAGCAGGGTGGCAGAGGAGAGCCATATTGTACTCGCGCAACTACCACAGTGACGTCTTTGATCAGAGATTGTGTCAGCAGACTGGGCAACACCTGGGCACTGACCAAATCAAATGGCACGAGTGATGAAGACACGAGGCGCTCACTACAACGGCCTATGAAACCCTAACTTGGCATTGATTTTGATGTGGCCGGATGCTTATCACGAGCCTAGAGACTAATTAACGGTTGTCTCCACCCACGTTCCTTGCATGACCTCAAAGTGCCGCAAGCCCAGACGCAGTTGATAAGAGGACGGCGATAGAGGATGCATCTGAAAGGAATTGTCAATTGCCGTTTGTGAGCAATGTTTTATTCCTGGACATTGTTCGCGTTCATGTGCGATACGCATACGTGATTTAGTGTCAAGTGGACAGTCATGAAGATGCTCCTTTCTGCTTGGGAACGCTGTAGGTATCGTAGTGTTGAAGTTCACGCGGGATTTGCTACAGCCGATAGGGCTGGCCAAGTACCGGTTCAGATGGTCTGGACCGTACGCGTTGTTCGAGCGCTCTGCCAGTCAAGAATTGGCAATTTTCGCGCCGCAGCACTCCAGCACGTCCAAACGAAGCACCATGCATTCGTTCCTGTTATGCCCCGTATTAATGATACTACGTTTTCGGATTTGCGCGAGCCGGATTGCTAGGAGTGTTCGGCCCGTCGTTTGTGCAGCGGGATAAGCAGTGTTCATAGTGATCTTTCACCCGTCAGGGACTCGACGCATTTTTCTCGTGAGGTTGTGAGATTCTGTAAGCTCACGTTTAGCAGGCTGCAGCTGACAGTGTAAGTATGTAATAGACGTGTACTTCCATTCGGGCGGTGGGGGTTCGACGGTGCGCTGGATTTGTCTCATCACTTGCCAGTACGAGCCAGGACTCGGTTTTTTTTTCTAGCTCGGCACTGCTTTGCAAACTGATCGACTCCCGCGTAACTCTAGCGTGATCCCGCTATCCTCGGGGTGGGCCATATTCCACGTTGGTGATTCGTGCAAGAATATCATGCAGGAAAGGGTTACATACCTGTGCTTTCAGGGATTCAGGGCACTTGGTCGAGCACATAGCGATCGTCATGCGTGTACGATATCTTAGCTGGCAGTGAGACACGCGTCTTGTGCGTGACCAAGGCCAGTAGTAGGCCCGATACGACTACTACGATCGCGAATTATGACATGAAAGAGGCAGTGTTTTCCCACGTGTGTCGAACCCATTGACCACATTGTCGGCCATACTGCAGTACTTTGATCGACCCGTGGTCGTCTTCTCTCTGTCTTATTTTTTTCCTTCACGAACAAGCTACGAAAATGATGCAGTTTCCGTTCACTTTCACGCTGAACGTTCCTGGTCTCCACAACCCTTTTATGGCCAGACCCGGCCCAGTTCTGGCGCCATCCCGGATCGAAGGCAGTTCCATATCTCGTCAGATTTCCTCCCTCCCTCCCTCTAAATTCCCTCCCGCAAACACCCTCTCCCCGCCAGTCCCACTCGTCCGCAAGAGAGGCTGGATCCCCGCTGAGCCTGAACCGAGCCACGCTGCCACTTCCTCCACATTCACCTCCGGCTATCTCGATACCCCTGCAAAGTACAGGGACATGCCTCTCCGTGAGCCAGAACAAGAGGCCGAAGAAATGATTGCAGGTATGTCTTCTCCGTTATCCATTCACATCTCGTGTATGTAATCCAATTACGCCGCACGTGGTCACTAGCCCAGCCGGTCGCCACCTAAGTTTTTAAGGAGAATTGAACCATTTTCCTGTTTCTATCCGCCTACCTTCACTTTCACTCGTTCATGCTCTTCACCTGCAACTTGCTCATCGTCATCCATGTAGAACTTCCTCCCGCAAAGCGGCGCCGCACGCTCGCTGGTTCGATCGTGTCTACTGCGCTGAGCGCTGCCTTGATTGGCACAGCCGTGGGTCTCACTGTATATCGACTGTGCGTCCTCAACTCGATCTCACTCCTTCATTCGTTCAACCCCATCCTAGCTGGCGGGACCGGGGTAAACAACCTGACCAATTACCGCCACCACCGCCACCACCTTATCAACGCGGTGACTGGACTCCCGATGCTCAACCAGTAGGCTCTTCCTTTCCTCATTGTTTTCATCTCAGATCTCATAGCCTAAACAGATCGAACCTGCACCCTCTCTCAGGGCTGGCAAGCCCCGTCCCCCACCATCTTCTGTTCGACGTCCCGTTGGACGTCACTCCCGCAAACCTCGTGTAAAGCTCCAGTCTGCCACTCCTCCCCGCAGTGCATCCCCTACATACATCACTCCTCAATCGGAGATCGACTATGTTCATGTAAGCCACCATGCAGACAATATCGAACAAGATCTGGAGCCCAAGCCGGACGAGATGGACTGGATCGGTGACCGCATCTCTCGTCTCATCCAGGACGGCCAAAAAGCTCTTGGCCGCGAAGTCGTGGTTATGAGTGAGGCCAAAGAGGATGAGGTTGACGATGGCTCTGACGCTTGGGAGGAAGAACCAGACAACCACCTCGTTCCTTCCCATTCTGGCCCTTCCATATCTCGTCGCGGCTCTGTTCGATCACTCCGCCGTACACATAGACCCCGCGATCTCCCAATCCCCCCTTCTTACTCTTCATATCCCATTTCACCTCCCAGCAGTGCATCCCCGCGAAAACGCCTGTTTGAGCTCGACTCGGTCCACAACTCGTCTGGACACTCCACGCAGGGCGGTCCCATCTCATCAAGTACATCATGTCACCGTATCGCACGCGGAATATCAGTCGAGTCAGACGTGTTTGCGCCCATCGTTTCAAGCTTCAAAGAGGACGAAAGCTTATGGCAAAGTCCCGAGCTTCGCGAATCCATGGAGCGCGCTCGCGCTCGATATCCACAGAGACGGGTTCATTGAGTCTCAAGGTGTCGTTGCTGTTTTATACCGCGTTGACGGTTGTATTTTTTTCCTTTAAATTGATGCTCTTGTTCCAATTGCGCTGTCACCTCATTACATGATACCAACAGACATCATTTGACATGAATTACTACTTACGTCGTAGTTACCCGGTACCCCCACATCGACATCACCCGTCTTCTTTTTAAATTCAATTCCTTTAGTATTTTGCATCTCGCTACTTACATATGTTTTCTAGGTCAATCTGTAACAATATACTTGGCGTACGTACGAGCGCACACAAGATAGTCGCCCGACATGTTCCCGGTTGCACAAACTATGACTCTGGAAACCTTAGGTTGACCTCTATAGTTATGGTACTGGTCTGGGAGTGTGATACTTGATGCTCAAGGTGGAAGCCGGGTCCGATGGTCGAACTTCAAGCTTCATCCTTATAATTTGTTAAGTGGAGTATCCTTAATCGCATCTGGCAGTCTTCTGAGTCGGCGGAATGTATTGTCAATAGCAACGGCCAACTGCACTTAGCGGCTAACAACTTGCCTATCCCGGAGTGTATCCACCACCGGAAGGGTTTCGCCACACCCGAGTGATCCATGTGGTACTGCGGCGGTCAATCTATCACCACGCTCATGCCGACCGGGAATCCGGGATGAGGCCCATATGATTTGGACAGTCAACCTCCTTCTGGGAGCGTCCGCTGACAATAATGGATCATTGCCGTGTATCATATCCAGCCGGGAAGAGACAAGTCGTGTTTCAAGTATATGGTGCGATAAGCGTTGGTTGCCAGTAGATGAATACGTTTTGCTTCGTTCCCGCCAGTGGCAAATAGGTGCGCTACGCCCCCATCATTGGATACGGATCCACTATGATGGATACATCAGAGATACGTGATGGCTCTGTAAGAACCATCGCCGTTTCATGGACCACCGTGTCAAGTCGGGACTCGGCAATCGTTACTAGTACAAGCCTGCGCCATTTCCCAGCTAGTCAGCTCCCGAGTGTATAAATATTATGCTAACCGCCGCTCCTCCTTCAACACACTTCTTCTCTGCTTTCGATCCGAAGGTACCGGCTGGTAAGTCCACACGCTCACTTCACATCGACCTGCTCACAAGTTTCCTTTTCCAGCCTTTGTCATTTCTTATTTCTATCCTCCAACTGCTTGCTGTTGACGGCCTGAAAACGCTTTCGTTTATCAACTTCCTTTGTTAATTACAACCGTTTTTCAGGATGCGTTCCCACTCTATCCTCCCCATAGCTCTCGCAATGGCCGCTGTCGCTGTTCCGGTCATCTCCGCTCCAGCGTCCAAACAGTGAGCTGTAGAAGCAAGCTGCATGCCGTCGTCTGCTGACATCTCGAACAGGGACTACCCCTACATGAAGTCGCATGCCGCCGCGGCTGCTCGAGACATGGCACTTTCTCTCACCCAGTAGGTGTACATGACATTAGCTTCTGATGGATGCTAACTTACGAATAGGGAGAAGAGAGAACTTGAGCCTCCAATGCACTTCATAAACACGCTTGAAATACCGGCAGATGAAGAGTCCCAGTTGGAGGTAAGTAGTCAGTTCTATCCAGTGTAGCGTCGTTACTCACGACAAAAAAAAATCGTTTCACTACCCTTAGTATGTACCTTTACAGCGTTCTTGATGAGTGCTAACCGAGTATAGGGTTAGGGAAATCTCTCATGATACCAACCCTGCCTTGGATCGTCGCTTCTCATTCAAGAAATTTTTGGTCAAGGCCCTCAGCTATTTGAAACGCAGTGACACCCCCGAGACAGAAGATGCACTAGGTCAAACGTCGACTAACATGAAAGCGCGTGGCCGCCTCAGTATGGCGGGCGATATACTGGATGTCGCAAATGGAATTGAGTGAGTCATCGAAATATACCTTTCAGAAATCATGGTGATGGATGGTCGTCCTTCAACTTTCCGTAGATCACTCTTTCACCACAAATCCAGTTCCAAGGCCTCCTCCAATGGCAAGTCGAACAAGAGGCGATGGGCAGATTCCCAGCCGCACTTCTCTCGGGATGTGGATATTCCTGAGAGTGTGCTAGATAAGATCATGGGGAAAGGGAACCCTGCCATGAAAGAGCGCGGCTCCTCCGACTCACGCAAGGCAGATTCCTTGCATGCCTCTCGGGATGTGGATATTCCTTTTGAAGAAGTCAAGGGTCTCCTAGGGCAAGGGAAGCCTAGCATGAAAGAGCGCGATGCCGATCACAGCCAGGAAAAGGCAGCGAACGACTGGGATTCGGACTAGTAAGTCTCCGTTCGACAAATCGGTCTTTGGAGATGAATAGATGGGTTGCTTTACCGTACAGGGTGTCGCATCATGACCAGACGGTTGAATGGGAAGGGACAGATTTATCATGATTAAGTAGTACGGCTAGCCAATTACTGCCAGCTTGTATCTTACTGATTCAAATGTTCGGCATGTTTGTGTGTACTGCGAATCTACATGTGGATTTCATGGGGAATCTTATTGGACGGCACACGTGAATCCTCGAGTCCTGCGATCAGACTTAGCCATCTGCAAGCTGAAACTTCTGAGCAGCACTGGCAATGCTGCGGTACCCTTGAACTTGACCCTGGCCCGAACCACATCTCACTGCCCACAGATTTTCGCGTACAGATCACTGTGACGTCCCTGTGGAGTCGTTCAAGTACTCGGGTACATAGTAGTACGCGTGGCTATGTCACGGTCTTCCTAATCACTGATTCACTGGCAGTTTCAAGTTGACCACGCCCAGTGGCTGGTACCAGACGATTAAAAAAAACACCAGCGCACTAGCAACTCCGAAACCTCCCCTGAGGCTCTGACTCGGAGTCCCCACTGAACTTTAGCCCGAGTCCGGTTATTACTGGACTACATGGCCGAGCTTACCAGTGGCTGAGTCACTGCCCCTTGCCTCGAAGAGAGAGCCGACAGCTTCACCTGCACGTAAATCATTTGCCAGTGTGCGCACGAACAGAAACATCGACGCGATACACTGACACTGTATGTCGAGGGGCATCTTCGAGGGTGTTCAATCACTACTAATAACAAAGCAGTAAGAGAAGAGGACTATTCCGGAATCGGGAGACACGCACTCAAAGGGTCCTTCCAAGCGGCCAGATTACCACGTAGTAAATGTCGTTGCTGTCATGCTCCTATGTGCCAACGAATGAACTTTGAGAACAGCCACTGGGACCCTTCAAGTTGCCCGCTTGTCCCATCGCTGTTCCGTTCCGACCGCACAACAGCTGGATCTAGTGCGTGTTCAATAGCTATGAATCCAACTTTTGCTTGCCTCTAGCCTGTGTCGTGTTTTACGCGATCTCATGTCCTAGCTCTGCGATGATACCAATATATTCGTCTTATTTAGTCGTTTCATCCGTCTTTGTTTCTCGGATCATCCGGATCGCCGTGACAGACGGACTTTGAAAAGGAAGGCTCTCTCGTCTGCTCTAGAAGGGGTTGGCATTTTGCATCAAAATGGCTTGCACCGAGACGAAACAAGTGAAAAATCATGATGGTAAATCCATATTGGATACAGATTGATTATCATTCATCTAGATGCGGCCACTGATGGTTCCACTAGAAACTATCATTGTTTGAATCCGTTTCACGGACCGTGTCAGGTAGACGGTTACCCGGCTTTGCCCCACCCCTAATCAATTTGTTCCTATAAATGCCAACCTTAAGTTCAAGGTGCCGCTTCAGCAAACACATTCTCCAATTTGGTTTGACTCACGGGTACTGGCTGGTAAGTTTTATACCCGATCTTTTTGACCTGCCCAAAGCCTCCTTTCTGTCAGCCTTTATCTTTCCTCTTTTCAGCACCAACTACTCGCCGTTGACGGCCTGATAACACTTTCGTCTATTTCACATTTTCAAAATATTATAAACATTTCCAAGATGCGTTCCTGTTCCATACTGTTCGTCGTGGCAGCTGTCGCTGCCCTAGTAATGTCCGCTCCCGCTCCATTGTGAGTAAATAGGAAAAACAGGTCATACGACTGCATGCTGACATTCGGAGCAGCGATGGTTTCTATTGGCAGTCTCTCGCTGCTCGAGACAGGGAATCTTCTCTTTCTAAGTACGTGTCAATGACGATGATTTCCGACGGATGCCAACTGAGAAATTCTGTGAGAATAGGGAGGAGAGAACATCAGATACTTCAACGCACTTCAAGAACGCACCCGCGATTCCTTCAAGTTCGGGCGAGGCATTGAACCCCGTAATCGAGGTAGGGAATCGATGTTATTTAGTATAGTGTTATTGCTCAAAATAAGAGAAACGTTCCCCGGTACCCTCAGTGCGTACCATTCACGATATTTTTGATAATGAATGCTAACTGAATCATAAGGGACACCACTGAGGCAGAAGTCCATGAAGATACATTAGGTCAAGTGACCGCTAACAAGAGAGCGGGTAGGGGCGCAGGTGGTGCCGGCATCATGAACGATGCAGTAGATGTGCTAGATATTCTGCGGTGAGTGCCATTTGACTGATCTGTTCTTTTGAAATATGATAGCTGATGGTTACCTCTAATGTCGCATAGCACGTTCACTCACTCCCACTCCAAGTCAAAGGACAAGTCGCACAAGAGGCAGTTGGCAGACTACTGACCATGTACTGGATGAGATTATGAGGTTCTTGAGCCCTAATCAGTACGACACGAAAGAGGTAACTGATGACAGGCGTTTGGACACATGAGCTAGATAGCTTGCTTTGAAATCGACGCTTGGAAATGCGACTTGATTGAATAGGTTACTTCTTCGTATGGAACATGATTTGAGTGAAAAGGTAGACATCACGAAGTTGGGTACTAACGGCTAATTCAGTTTTATATTCCTGCTGGCCTACATTCGTTCAAGGCTGGATTTACTTGTATTGTGCTGTACGCGAGGAAAGGTTTTTAGTCTGGTGATTAGACCCGGGCCGGAACTACCACTTCGAATGAGAAGTTTACCGGATCCGGGCCGGATTACAAAAATGGAGTTTGAATTTTTCAACGGCAAGAGCTCCAACCTGAAGACTGTGCTGGATCAGTTGATTGGTCCGAGTCACTGGCATGATATAGATATAGAGAGCAAACTCAGGTTCGCAGATATGTGGTAAGAAAAGATCATCATTACCACTCCAGTCGGGCTGTGACGCAGTGGATACAGTTAGTAATCAACTGACTTGAGTCCCACTGACAGAATCACATCCGAGTCAACGTGATCAATATTAGTAGTTACTGTTCCGAGTCGACATTCCAGCGTTCAGTGCAGTGACTCGGACTGTAATATTGCCCACCTACCTCAGAGGGTTATCAACAACTCACCGTTTCACTCTGGCAGTACGACAGCTGGATCTGGCCCGTGCCAGCCTGAGGGCTGCGCTAGTCATTCTCTTTGAGTTAGTCTCTCAGGTTGATTTTGCCTTCGTATCAGACTTCATTTCGCGCCTCGCCTTCGTCTAAGATCGCGGACGCACTTGCAAAACGGACGACAGAAACTGGTTTAGAACAGGAATTTATGTATCAAAATAACTGGTACTGAGACTGGTCTCGGCCCGGGCCAGTGCGTCATGGAGGCAATGAATCGTGGGATGCACTACGGTAAATCCCCTGACGACACCGGAAGCAAATTAACTGTCAACCGTCTTCGTGCACCCGGTCTAGTCATAATTGGTTCGCGAGGGATCCGTGATGGTTCTGCTAGTGACCATCTGTTTCATGAACCACATCAGCTAAACTTTTAATAGTTACAGGCTGTGCTCCCTCCCCAAGTTGATCCGTTCCCAAGCACATATATCCCAAGCACCTCCTCAGATCATTTCAGCAGTCTCTTCTCCTACCGCTTTCAGTTCGCAGAGGTACTGGCTAGTGGGTCTACACACCATTTCGCATTCACCATCTGATAGACTGCTTCTCACCAGCCCGTATTTCTTTTATTTTATTTTCTATCCCCAACTGCTTGTCGTTGACGGCTTGAATTCACTTTCCTTTTACCATCCTTTTGCCGATCATAGCGATTCGGAATCATGCTTTCCCATATCCCCATAGCTTTCCTGATGGCGGCCTTCGTCGTTCCGGCCATGTGTGTCCCTACACCGTCGCAGTGAATTAATAAGCACGCTACACGCTGTTTTTCGCTGACACTCTGACAGAAATGGAGCCGATCTCACCCGATGGACTCGAAACGGAAGAAATTCTCTGCCTCAGTACGTGAAAACTGTGATGATTTCTGATGGATGCTAACTGAGAATAGGGAGAAACGAATGCCCGAAGCTCCACCCGGTTTTCACTTCACAAACTCAATTCCTTGGAGCGAAATGCAGGACACCGAGGTCGAGGTAAGTGATATTACTGTACAATGTAGCGCTGACATTAAGACAACGAAAACGCTTTCTTCCAGTACCCTCGGTACGTGCCGTTGAGGATCAGGTTCTGATGGACTGACTGAGCAAGGCACGGCTAGTACGAGAAATCGCCGGGGCTTGTTTGGAAAGCTGTTTAAAATTCTTGAGCACTTGCCAAAACTCCTCGATCCCAGTTCCAACCCCACCCCCAGCTCCAGCTCCAACTCGAACGGGAATTCACACTCGAAGAGGGATCCGTCGACTTCATCGGAAGGACCTTCGAGTATCTCTATTGCACCGTGAGCCCCATTTGACTGATACATGTCGAGAGAATAATGTTGCATGAACTAGTTACGAGCTACGGGGTTACAAGCAATCGAACACTAAGAGGGCAATGGCCCATGGTGAGCTCTGTGACGAAGGAACTGCTTCCTGATGAGGAACTAGTTAAACTGTTACGTCACTTAGCCCAGTCTGAATAAACGCGACCTCGGTGACATCGACATCGTGACCGGCGTGGAAGTGCTGGCAGGCAACTGGTGAGCCACTTGCTTGACTGATGCGCATTTGGAAATGCGACTCGTGATGGGTACTTTTCGAATCCAGATACTAACTAGGTCAATCAAACACGACCAAGCTCATATCTTGGGCTCGGAATTGCGGATTCGAGGACTGACGGTTAACATGCTTTGAACTTGAAGGTTGCATGGATGCATGTGTGTTCACTGTACACGGATGATGTCGATAGTTTTTCAAAGTTGTTGTCATGAACGGTGGGGGATACAAAGCCAAACCCCTTGATCGTTCCATGATCATTCGACCAACTTTGCGTTTCACCCTCACCAACTCAAAACAATGGACAGTACCAAAATACTTGATGTGCATACCGAGGCTTATCTCGGCTGGTGTCAGTGTAAAGTCGAAGGGGAAAACGTATTACACGATAAAGCCCTAGCATCAATCATTTTGACCGTAGACTCATCAGTTATCCATGTCCATGAGAAATCCATGATGGGTCAAGCAACCCGGGGGTCTGTATTTCGTGGCCTGTTTCGATCAGAGTTGCGTCCCTTCTACAATACTATTAGCTTATAATTCCCTGCACACAGTATTTCGCACCCCTCAAGACTGAGAAGTTCCAAGCCGTGGAATGCAAAGAGGGACTTGCTGTCTCCCCTGGTAAGCACCAGCACAGGGCGCTTTTTTTTCTGGGAAAAGGACGACCAAAACTGTTTTAGTCACTGTAGTCCAACATGAATGAGCGCGGCGTCAGCGACATCGTGACCGGTATGAGTGTCACCTGTTTGACAGATGCACCGTGTGAGCAAATGAAATCGATCCCGGAAGTTTATTCGTTGTCATGTATATGCTCCAAATAAGTCGATAGGCACTGTCTACCTGACCGTTATCGCGTCAACTAGCACCCTCATGTCGGATCAGTTGTGGTAGCGGCTCAGCGGTGAGCCGGTTTGTCACTAGCGTCTGATACGATAGATACGAGATGTTCCATGTGGTGAGAAGACGACGCAGCGTTCATACGACAAAACGTACTGGCTGCTTTCAGGTGATGACCTTCGTGCCCGGGGATTCGATTGTGAGGAAGTTGGAGGAAAGACTCGGATCTTGCGCAAAGCGAATCGCCGGGAAATGACGTTGCTCCACGCAGATCCGACACGCTTAGAGCTATTTGACAATCATGCCTGAAGTGGCACTCCCAGACAAAAGTATGGGGACGGGTGCGAAAAGAGGAATGATAGTAGAGAACCAAATAAGGATGAAACTGGGGCCTAGGAGTAAACCCAGCTTGAAAGAGCTTGTGGTCTGGCTTCGTCAGCAACTTGGACGCCTCTGATAATCGTCGAACTTGCCACACTCACTTTGAATCGATTTTAGTCTGGTTCTGGTCACCAGTGCGCCGTCTAAAGCTGTTGAGCGCTACGACAGAGACTCGGACGCATCCGAGTCCGTGGTGCAGTTCTGGGAAATGATTGCTTTGCAGGTATCGGCTTTGCGGGCGATGCGGTGAGCCTTAGTCCACATGACATGTGCAAGATAGCAAGTATGTCGTCTATCTGCCTTCGTCGGGTCCATGTCGCGCAGGAGTCACTGATAAGTATGTAGTACAAGTCCTTCTGGAAAAGCTCGACTAGCACGCCACGAGCGCCCGAAAACCACTACAGCTCTCTCAGTCAGTCCGTGCGTTGAAATAGCTGGTAGTGCTGAATCTATTTTAGCTCACATTTCCTCAGAGGAAATGGATGCATCACACATGTCAGCCTGGTAAGCCCTCGTGTGCTACGTCAATCGGTTTGATGCTAGACTCCACTGGCATCGTTTATTCATCGGCGGTCTATTAGAAACTTAAATGAAAGTTTGCCGGTCACTGCCATTTCATGCACCATCCTGGATAAACAGTGGTTACCCGGCTGCCCCTTCCCAAGTGGACTCGTCTCAGAGCGTATTAATGCCAACTGCTTGCTTTCTAGGCTCTTCTTCAGCAAACTTCTTCTTCAGTTTGTTCACAGGTACTGGCTAGTAAGTCCCAATATCTATTCTCTGTCGATCTGCTCACAGTCTCTTTCGTCAGCCTTTGTCTTTCCTTGTTCTATCATCCATCTACTTGCCGTTGACGGCCCAGCATTCCCATTCAGCTTCCCTCGTTTAATTATAAACATATTCAAGATGCATTCCCGTCCCATTCTCCCGGTAGCCATCGTCTTGACCGCTGTTGCCGGCCCAGTAACGTCTGCTCCCACCCCGCTGTGCGTAAATAGGAGAGACAAAACATACGATGACGCTGACACTCAAAAAAGTGGCAGTTCCCGTTTGGAATCTCTCGCTGTTCGTAATGGGACGAATTCTCTCACCCAATATGTGTTGATGGCAATGACTTCCAATGGATGCTGACTGTAAAAAGGGATACGAAAACGCCTGGTGCCTCAACGCACTTTACGCACGCAATCGATACCCCTTCGACCAATTGTCAATGGCCCGACGTTGATGTAAGTAATACCACTCCTTGCTGTAGAATCGTAATTCAAGTCGGTGGATACGTTTCCCTCTAGAACCTTGAGTTAGTACCGCATACGAATGTTTCTGATGGGTACTAAATGAGCTCAGGGCCATGCCGATGTGGGAGCGAAGCTCGAATGGCGAGGAAGGGGACGCTATTTCTCGTGAAGTCCATCAGGAAGACCGGGTCCCAGCCTTGGAAGCGCGCCGCTGAGGCCCATTTAGCCTATGTATCTAGGAGTACAGTAACTGACATGGTCTCCTTTTGCATAGATCTTCGGATCCTCCATCGCAGGGCTCCAAAAAAGATAGAAAGAAGAAAAATGGTGGATTCTGGAAATGGATGCAGGCGCACCGCGTTGCATGAACGCAGTGACGTCGACGCCATGTCCAGCTCGGATACAGCGCCAGTTGAGTTACCTATCTAATGGGTGCAGCTAGTTGTGACCAGGTATCACGGTGGGTAGTAATATAAATTTCATATTTAGATCCACCACTTTTCATAACCAAGGCCATCTTTCGGGCTCAGATACACTAAAGGTGCAGAGGTTCATGACTTCTATACCATGACCGATTAACATGCGTTGTGAGTTTGAATGAAGGCGTACGCGGAGGATGTGTCCTTGTCGTGGTATCTCCATGTACGCCTCGTCCGAGTCCTCGTGCCTGGTTACATGAGGTGCCTCCTTCAGCGACCTTGAGGTCCATTTTATGCGACGTGAGAAACCTGCTTCTTAGGCCAATTGGCACCGAGGAGTTGAGGCCATGCCTTTATTTGGTAATCAACGTTCACCACGAGTGAAAACCGTCCTGCATCGAAATGGCTGGTAATATCAAGAGGCTCGACAAGAATGCGGAGGAAAATAACTCATGCATCCCATAAAACTCTTCAAAATGTCGGGTACAAATTACAAACCGTCGGAAAACATCTTGTATAGTGCCGCGCCGCGACTCCATTCATCCGTGATTCATCAGAAGTAATGATGGAAGACCTGCTGGTGACTTGTCATTGGATATTATACGACGTGATGCATCGTCTTGTGGACGGCGGTTACCCGACTGCCAGCGCATGATTCCTTCCGAATAAACCCGTTTCCGAGCACGTATTTGAACACTGACTGCCTGCTCCTCGAGTGAGTCTCTTTTTTTCCATTTTGTCTGGACTCACAGGTACTGGCTGGTATGTTCCCACCAGTTTTCCGCCAGGCTGCTCATAATCTCCCTTCGCCAGCCTTTGTTTTTTTTCTACCCCAACTACCCGCCGTTGACGGCCTGAAAACGCTTTCGTTTATCTCCCTTTGTTGATTATAAATAACTATTTTCAAGATGTACTCCCGTGCCATACTTCCCGTAGCTTTCATCGCGGCCGCTGTCACCGCCCCGGTCATGTCCGCTCCCGCCCCGCTGTGAGTAAATTCGAAAAAAAACATACGATTGTCCGCTGACATCTGGTATAGTAGAGGTTCCCATCTGCAGCCACTCGCTGCTCGACAAGAAGCAAATTCGCTTTCTGCTCCGTCTCAGTATGTGTTGACAACGACGGTTGCCGATAAGTGCTAACTGAGAATAGGGAGAAGAGAATGTCTGATGATCCAGCATACCTTATGAGCACGAGAGAGATGTCTTCGGGGGAAGTGCAGGACCCCGACCTTGAGGTAGATGATATGACTCTTCCGTGTGGTGTCGTTGCTCAAGGCTATTTAGCGCCTTGCGTAGGTGCCGTACTCGATGACTCCTGTGAATACTAAATGAGCATAGGGCCCTCTTGGATGAATATTCTGGACACCCGAACTCGAAGAGGGACGTGTCGACGGGATACCTTACAGAGGAAACTCGCGATGTACATCAGGAAGACCAAGCCAGTGCCCTGGAAAAGCGCCGTGGAGGCGGCGGTGCCGGGGGAGGTGGCGGAGGTCACGCAGATGGTGGCGAGGGAGGAGGTGGAGGTCATTCAGATGGCGGTGGTGGGGGTGGCGCCTACGGGGCTGGTGCTATCGGACACCCGTGAGGCCCATTTGATCAATATTTCTTGAGAATATAACAACTGATGGTCGCTCTTTGTATAGATCCTCTGGTGGTGGGGGCTCTCCGTCGCAGAATTCCGAGGGTGGACAGAAAAAGAAAGGCGGACTGCTAGGCTGGCTTGAAAAAGCCCTACACCTGTGACAAACGCAGCGAGATCGACGTCGAGTTCGGCTTGGACATGCCGGAAACTAATGGTTGCATTTCTTTTAATTTGCAGATCACAATTGCCACACGTCATACTCGGATACGGAGGTTCACAACTTGCACAATGGTTAACATGCTTTGTAGTGTGGCATGCGACACGGAGAATGCAAATGCCATTGTTATTGGAATAGAACTAATGCCGAAAGTTTTTTCCTGCACTCAGACTGATGCGACACGCTCTTTAGAAATGTCCGATAATTCCCATGTCGATTTACATCAGTCTCGTTAGCTTTACTGCGGACCGTGCTCCTCGCAGCGACAGGTGTAATTGCTCACGTGTTTCAAGGTGGTTGTAGTATCACCAAAGTGTCAGATACGACGGGGTACAAAAGCGAGCATCGGATGCAACACGCTCCATGTTGTGGGAAGACGGAAGTACAACACATTCGGGTACGATCCGAGCTGTACGCGTGCACACATATGTTGAAACCCACCGGCTGCCTCTGGTGTCCGATCCTCGCCCACGGAAGGTTCCGAATCCGAACCCGGAAGCAAGGAAAAAAGATCTTGCATAAACCGAATCTATTCAGCGTAGATCTGGCCCCACGCGGGTCCGACATGCTTACAGCCGATGAATATGTGCGGTGATCATCATCATCGACGAAGGCGCAGCCGAAATGCATTCTTGGACGCCCTCGAGTGCCAATCTAGATAAGCCTCGTAGAACCCTGCAATAAATTCTTCCGCCTTGAATCCGAACCGGTTGTACAATAACTAGACCAGCCAGATGACAAATCACTACCGTTAACACGAGGAGGGAGGTAAGTAAACGACGCACCATCGCCGGATTGTTGACCGATACATGGAGGGTGATATCCCGATGGGGATGAAGCGCGATAAGGTGGTGCAACATGGTCCTGAGATGAACCAGTCAAGTCCGAGGTCCCACCGGCATCCGAACGGCCTAAAAAAAGGCCACTCACGTTGCTATCTGTGCATTCTCCCAGCCGGCTCTGACAGCCAGGTACGTGATATATGTTTCCTGTGGTGAACTTAGGAGCGCGGCGCCTACGACAAGGTGGCCATATGTCGCGACTACAGTACACCGCTCTGGCGCATAATCCAAGGCGTCGCTGACTAGCGGCAGAACGTGGTGAGTTATCGGGGCCGTACAAAAATAGATGCTCACTATCAATGCCGTCCCAAAACACCCGTGCCAAGAGGCCATGCACCTGGCGTAAGTGAGATGGCTGAAGAGAGACGTAGGTGATGGGTGTCCGCGGTCTCTCGGGCTGGTTTCTCTCCGGGCTTGACAACGAGGGGGGTTAGCACGGTGATCGTGCATACGCATGTGGACTCACTGGGCAAGTGCGTAGTGAGCGTGAATATCATCCATGAGCAGTGTCCACGGTGGACGTGATTCCCAGTCTACTGCGATCAATCCCGGTGTTTTTTGTGGTGTATGGCCGTAGACACGAGCTGCGAACGAGTGCTCGTAGTGGGTCGTTTGAATGGCCCGGAGCCCATCAAGCACCGCGTGTGGAGCGGTCACGGAAGGAACGTCGAGAGGGGTCAATGTCGCAGGCGTATCAACGCTCGGTGAAGGCGACAATCTAATACCTGCTTTCTGTCTTTCCTTGAAGAAAGAAAGGTGGTGTCGATCGACTCGTTTTCATATTCACGACAACACCAACCTGATACAACTGCAGTTTTCGCAACACAATACATTCGGAAAAGGATGTCACACGTCCTGCCATGTGTTGTTTCGCATTTAGCGCGATTCTTGAAAGCTCAAAACGGGTGAGCGGACGGATGAGTTCCCCATCCTGACGTCATAGCCCAGTCACAAATATGAGCACGTGTGATAATCCGTCAAGGATGATGGCGTTGGACGTACAGACGTGGTACCGGAGGACCGAGCCCAGAAGGATTGTCGAGCCTCGAGGTACTCGGAAAGCAACCCCTCCATCGCCAACTCGAATCCGGCGGCATGTTCGCTCTCATTCTCATTCTTGACTTCGTCCTCGTTCCCACTGGCATGCACGTTGTTAAGCTCGGTCGAGGACGCCGCGTGGATCTTCAAACCGTGTCGAAAGGCATCGAGGAGGACAAAAAGGGAGGTAGATGTTCGGGTGGTGCGGTTCTTTGCGATGACCGCTTTGCCGGTGTTGGTTTTACGGCGTTTGGGACGAGGTTTAGTCTGAGAGCGTACATGAAGGTGATGGATGCAAGCGAACAGGTATACGATGATCTACCTCTGTGTAGACCTCGTCGTCGTCGGACGGTGTCCATGTGAAGTCGGCGCACATGGCGGAGAGCAAGTAACAATCCTTTTATCCTTTCATGTAAGTACTACTGCAGGACGATCACTTCATTCCGGAAATCCGCAGAGGGAACCACACCAATGAAACGATGGTTCCCATTGAGCATGGAGATCAAAGGGAACGCTGATCTCGATAATTCGATCATACAAAGCTGGGCGAAAGGAAAACGACTAAGACCAAGAGCCAGGAGAATAAGTTACACCATACGATAAATCAAGTCCATCGAAATAATAGTGTTGAAAGTGCGAAAGCGAAATGAGCGTGAAAGATGTACTGTAGCAAGCAAATGTACAAGACAAGGGTACGTTCATAGCCGCGTCACGGCCTTGGCGTCTAATGGCATTCCTGTGATCACTTGTCAGACATGCAAAGAGGGGCTGCAAAAAGACATACCAGAGGGGTCGATGCCGTTGCGGGCAAGAATCTCGTTGTGGCGGATCAATCTTGCTTGGTCAAAGCTAATACACGCGGATCGAATCAAGGCCATCACACGGTCGAATGAAGGACGTACTTGACACGCTCTCGCCGCATGATCTCCAGCACCTCTTGGGTACCGCGCTCGTCGAGACCAGCTCGCGAGTCGCCGTCGTTGATGTTGGCCTCGATGTCGAACATGACCGACGTCAAGCCAGCCTCGGCTTGACCGGAGAATGTGGACAGAGGAATGTACTGGCTGAGACCGAGGAGGGACCTGATCTTCATAGGTACATGGGGCAGGACGGCGGCACGGTAGCGGTATCCCACTGAGGGGTATAAGTGTGCTGCGGAAAGGGAGAAAGTGGTACTTACGCATTACCAGTAATGCGAGGGCGGCGAGGAGGGAGATGTAAAAGAACATGACAGAGTGCGCCTATTTGAAGGTTAGGAAGCGAGCTACGACTTTCAAGTACAATAACGCGCTTGGCGAAGGACAAGAAGATGTGTACGTAACACAGCCACTAATGGTGTCACGTGATGTGATGCGGGCCTTGGCAAATCAAAAATCCAGACTCGTCTTTGATCATGGTGTCCGTCTACGACACGTTCAAGGTGCGACACATGTCCAGACTGTGGTCGCGTATTCATGTTCGTGGCAGTCAGAATTCTGTCCACCACTGGACACGTCCCTCCTCGCCGCCCTTGTCGCGGACTTGGACCCAAGTCCACCGCCAGAACAGCTCGAGGCACTCCGCACGACCCTCCAGGAACTCGCTCACCAGGCAGCGGCACAGTACGACCATGACGACCTCGACGCCGCCAACTTTGCCTCCCTCTCCATCACCACGGACGACTCCAGCAGCTGCCCCGATTTCTGTGCCGAAACGATCACTACCGCATCTTCCACCGCCTCCGATTCGTCCACCGTCTCGCATCAGTCCTTTAGCTCGCCCCTCGGCTTCCTCCATGCCGCGTTGCCACACGTGCCACAGTCTCGGCTTAGGCGCGCGCTTAGCGACGCATGCATAGACGACGACGGCGATGTCGACATGGAAGCTGTTGTAGAAAGAATACTGACCAATGAATTCATTCATGAACTCGAAGAACGGGGTTTGGATGCCCTCAGCGATGGCGATTCGCACTCCCCCGATGACCTCTGGAAACGTGTCGAATCCAAAAGGAAACCCACCAACGGAAAGCCCACAAGGAAGAAGCCCCCCCGTGGTAGGACCATCACCCTCGTCGACATCCGCCAAAAGCAACACTTACCGCCCCCTACTCCAACTGCGCCACCCGCACCCGACCCATGGACACAGCTTTCCTCCCTCTCAGAACACCTCGCGACGCTCCTCCCACCCCACCCCGCCTCCCTCTTCCAGTCCCACTTCCACTCACCAACCTACGCGTCTCCCGCAAAAGCTCTCCGTGCAGCGCTTACCTCCATCGCCGGCTCCCAAAACAAATCGCCTTCGGACACCTCCGACACGGCTACCCTCTTCACTATGCTCGACGTCCTCCGCGACTCTTCCACTTATGCCACCCTCGATTCGGAACAACGTTCCACTCTCTATTCCGATGCTCAGCTTACTCTTCGTGCCACACGTGGCCGCGGAGACGACGCGATCGATATTATATGGCTCCTCCTCGACCTCGATCTCGACCTGGAATCCGGATCCCTTGCCATGGGCATCTACCACAGCCCCAGATCTCCCCTCTCACCCACCAACTGGATCTCCCCATCCATCGCGTTATCTCCCCCGCCACCCGCAGGTCGCGATCGAAGCGACACAACCAATGGGGGAACTCGCCAACTCCCGAGCGGTCCACCGCCCGTACAACCCCCACCGGCCTCAAAACGGAAGAGCAGTATCTCTTCCCCGATCGCGAATAAAACGCAACAAGCGTTCCAGTGGCAAACCGTGCCACAAAAGCCGCTCAAAGGCCCAAACCCACTTGCAGTGCACATCCCCGCTTACGACAGCACCAACCAGAGTCGACGATCGACAGCAGGCAAGATCCGAGGAACGGGAAACGGGCTAGGCAAAGGCGGCAAGGGCGACGTGGGCGAGCTCACGCGCCCCGATTTAAAGCAGCGCATGGCTGCGAGTTTGAAGAAGCGGGACGAGCTTCTGCGAGAAGCGTCCAAGGCATGGAGCAGGGGAAATGCAAGAACGCGCGGGGGAGAAGTTGCGCTGTATTTTGCAGAGCGTGTACGTTTCACGTGCTTCTTTGGTGAATCGACAGCTGAGCCGCAATCCAGGCGCGCGAGTTTCAAGAATTGGCGCGGCGCGAGGCACTCAACGAAGCGCGGATCATGGTGGAGTCGAAACGGTACGTTGCTCCTCGTTCCTCTTCCTCGGGGTGTCTCCCTTTGTTGCACATACGTCTCGTGTGTTGAATGCTTGTCTCGCCGCTTGTCAATGGACGCAGGTCGAGCGCTGTAGACCGCCGCACCGTCGATTTGCATGGTACCTCGATCTCCGAGGGGGTCATCATCGTCAAGGAGATTCTCGAACAAGAGGGGTGTTCCGCAGGTACGTCCCCTGTTACTCGTTCCCCTCTGACGTGTTTTTCGCGCCCGGTCTCATTTCCTCTCTTGTTTTGTTTCTTTTTTCTTGTGTGCTATTGTCCCTAGTGGACCCTTTGAGGATTATTACCGGCCGCGGGACACACTCTGCCAATGGTGTCAGCGTGCTCAAGCCAGCCGTTCGAAACGCGCTCGTGCAGGACGGGTGGAATGTCGGCGTCTGGGATGGCGGGCTCGTGGTACGCGGACGCACCTAGCCCGTCGTCCATCTATATGTCCGACATCTCCGTGGACGGATTTATCTATGCTTGTGAGTCACTGCACGTCTGTATTGCTCTGATGGTTAGATTTTGTAAGAGTTGCTTGTTGTGTGTGCTTTTATACCTGGACGTTTGTACCATGTGTTTTGCGCTACCCCTCGCTTTCCCTTTCCCTTCTTCTGCTCTTTTTCTGTCCTCTCTTCTTGGTTTATCATTGTGTAAGAGTAAGATGGTGTACTACAAGGCCTGCACAGGACCATCGTGGTGTATGTCACATCTGGCAATAGTGACAGTAATCCCACCGGTTACGAGCGAATCTGTAAAGTATCCACAAGATACTGCTACAACAAAAGACGATACATCCTTTCCGAGAACGAAATAGGCCTGGCAAGCTGGCGAGAAAGGAAAACGGAGACAGCGAGTCTGCAAAACAGTCAACGAGAGCGAGACGATGCAAAGGGTACTGCTACAGTGAAAACAGAGGTCCGACAAGCCTGAAGAAAAGAGACGAAATGCAGCAAGCTCGATCGTCCATGTGACAAGAAAGCGAAAACAGTGCATCGAGCAACATTGCAGGATTGTTCCGTGCAGACACAAACGGGTCCCAAAAGAAAATAACGATCACGATCACGATAATGATACTCGGTCGTCCTCACCGATTTACCGCCGCCTCGACCCTCGACGTGGAGGACCGGACCAAAATCCGAGATTCAGCTCATCAGCGCTGGCGTCCTCGTCCAACGGCACTGCGACACCGAGGTACTCTATGTCTTCGACCCAGGCAGCTTTCAACAACAACTCGTCATCGGATTCGGATTCAGGTTCGGGCCTGGTGGTGGGTACGCCCTTGGCACCTGCCCTTTTGGTCGCGAGTTTCGAGTCCGGACCGACGACAGTTCCAGAACGCGTACGTCGCACGTTGGCGAGTGAAGAACCACTCGAGCTGGGTGCAACATCGGAGGAAGAAGCACTAGGCCCAGGCTTGACAAAATCGGTTGCACGAATGGTGCTCGCACGATTCCGAGCAGCTTTTCGTTTAGCTGTCTTTTTCTCGGTCGGCTCGGTAACAGGGAGAGCACCCTGCAGAGAATGGGTACGCGGTGGAAAAGAGACAGGAGCAGATGCACGGCGTGTTTCTCCGTCCGAGTGCGTGTCCAGATCACCTGTTACCAAAGTATAGTTAATGAATCAAATGGTCGGCGATATAATGTCTACAGTAATGTTTGCGTTTGGGGAGGTGAGACCAGTGGATGATGCAACGAACAGATGATGGATGGAAAGTAGCCCACGACGATCAAACATATTGCTCAGAAGACATACCGCGGACATCCATTGATCCGAGTTCCTGCGCCAAGTCCGACGCTGGACTCGAAGGGGGATATGGTACCCGTGACGTGCCTGGCGAGGTCGGTGAAATCGGTGTATTGGCTTTCCTGCACGGGCGTATAACAAGGGTGCCACCATGCGCAGGACTAGTTCTGGGCAAGACGAGTGATCTTTCCCCTACAGACGGTTTAGGCACCCTCTCCAGTACTTTTGTGGCCGCAACCGGGGGACTCGGCGTGCGAGGTCTTCTACACGGTCGGATGAGGAGGTTCCCACCATGCGCAGGGCTGGTTCCAGGCAAGGCAAGGGATCGTTCGCCGATGAGTTGCTTGGGTACGCCCCCTGAACCGACTATCTTGGTGGCTGCAGTCCATACAGGGGAGTAATCTAGGTCGGAAAGAGGAACGTCATATTCAGCGACAAATGATCCAGCTAGGGCGTGGCTCGCATGTGACCTGGAGACTGTATTGCGGTGAGCAGAAACTTTGGAGACGTCGTTCCCATCAGTAGTCGTTGCGTCCTTGTTCATCCCAGGAAGTGTCCCAACTGAGAACTCGCCAGAAGATGGGAATATACTGTTCCTGGATAAATGAACAGTCTGTCGTCGAGGTGGTGCCGTACCATCCATCATTTCGATATCAAGGTCACGGGCAGATAGAGAATCCTTGCGTAAAGGACCGGATGAAAATAAACTGTCGTCCGTGGTTTCGCGCCCGCCTAGGTCAGGTGCTGCTCGTAGCCGGGATGTAACTGGGGTCGAGCAAAATTGTGGTCGACCCTCGTAAAATGACGCATCACTATGAACGGAACCTTCAGGCGAAGAGATCACATCGAAACCATCGATAGTACGAGAGATTGGTAAACGTGGTGTAATCCAGTCCTCCTGTGCAACTTGAGAGCGCATATACGAGGTTGAAGGGTTCGAAAGATAGCGGTGATGTTTAGCTTTCTTGGTACGAGGGTTCGTGTCTTTAAGCGATACGGTGGAATTTTTCCGAGAAACCTGAAGAGCTTTTTCTTTGAAGACGCCCGAGAGGGTTCGTGATTTTACATGTAGCGACCGAGGTAAACCTCGCCGGGAAGAAGCTTTGCCTTTATGTTTGGGAGAGGGAGCGGCTGAGCCCGGACGGCTACTAAAAGGTGAAGCAAGGGTCTGAGAATGCGTACTATTTTCTTTGAGGTTCCTGGACTGGGACGCGATACGCTTGGTAACAGGAACAGGCGATAGCTGCTCCGGGTCCGGTGTATGTGAATTTGCGACGGCCAACTCGTGTACCGAGTGCACAGAAGGGAAAGGTGTTTGAAACATGACATCGGCCTGTGGGGGTATGCCAGCGGGCTCAACACTCGAGATACGTTGATTGCGTTTTATCCTCTTCACGAGATGCTCTCTTATATGCTCGACGTTCTTGTCCTCCAACTGTTCCGCGAGCGCAACACGACGGGACCGTTTGAGCATGCGACGGGTCATCTGCGTACGCGTGAGGTCGTCCATCTCCGGCGGCAGGACCTCCAGCGGGGATGATACCAACGTCCTGGTCGCATTCTGGACACGCTTCTTCTTGTGGGCATAAGTCACTCTGACAGATTGTCGATTAAACATGTCGGCATAGAGGCATTGACGGCGGGCGTTGTCCCCGACGAGGAGGGGGGAAAGAAGAAGAAACATTCGAAAATAAGAGATATATATGTGAGATTTCGTGATTATGTAACATGATCGTCCATGTTTGTTCGCTTATATCATTTAGTGGCTGTTCTTCCGAGGCACGAGCGACAAAGAAAACATCAACACGACACGAAGAACATACCGCCACCGGACCATTGACGTACTGCACGTCGTCTCCTTAAACACACTACAAGACACCTGCAATATGGTCGTCACTCGCAGAACACCAGTCGTACCACAACCACAGCTGGTTCCCAATCCTTCTCGTGGAACACAACGTCCTCCACGCTCCTCACGGGCAAAGGATACTACCAGTGTCGCGGGGAACACCGCCTCTAACGTGGCCTCAGCGTCCCTTGCCAGCCCTTCTGATGCTGATAGTGATCGTAGCAATGGTCTTGTGAGTCTTTATCTTCTACGTTGCTATTGGATCGGACGTGGTTTGCTACTTGGTCACATTACTACAAGCGTCCGGCTTTATGAGCGACATGTCATGTGTTGGACCTGAGGGACTCATCTTGATCATTACAGGACACAAGTGCTGTGCAAAAGACCAAAAAGTCTCGAAGACGTGGCAAGGTGAGTACTCTCAAGTTGCTCCATCGCGACAGCATCTTGACCGTTTACAGAACAAATACCAAAAGTCTAATTTCCAAGCCTTCCTCGACTTCCTTACCAAACTCCTCCTCTTCGCGTTCACCATCTACACGTTCTCCGTGTGTCCGCAGGATACACATCTACAATCCCCAATATGTCGTGGCTTGACAGAGTATAAGCGCATCGTGCTTGACCCCTACATCATCCCTCCTATACAATCCGTGCTTGCACATCCTTCCGTAGCGCCTCATATCGAACGGGCGACACCTTACGTCCACCGCGCTGTCGAAATAACGAGTCCGATTCTCCTTCGCACTCAACACGAATGGAACCTCCATGTTGTCCCTCAATGGGAAAAGCGTATCGTTCCAGAGTGGAATAAACGCGTCGTTCCCCAGTGGAATAAATACGTCGTTCCTCAGTGGGATAAACACGTCGCGCCTCGGATCCAATTAGCCCAATCTAAAGTGGAACCGCACCGCCTACGCTTGATGCAACGGTTCGAGCAACGTGTCGTCCCACAGGCTCAGGTGGCATTCCACAACCTTCGGCGGTGGCAACGCCGGGTAGAACCATATGTCCTTCTGGCAGTATCAAAGACGAAAGACGGATACGACGCGGCCAAACCTTATGCCCTCCCGTTAGCGAAGCAATCCGGACATCTACTTCATCAAATTGCGTTATTCCTTCGAGAACAACGTCAAAAGTTTGTCGACCCTCACGTCGCTAAAATATGGGAGAAAGTCAAGGAGCTGAGTAGCGGGCAGGTCATACCCGAGACGCCACCTGAACGTGAGTCGCAATCGTCCGAGACCACATTCGCGGTTTTGGAGACCATGGAACACGACCCTTCTCCCGCGCACGTCGTTACTCCTGCCTATGACGCAATTCCCACCGAACCCGATGTCGCGGGCGCATCACCACCGGCTAATGTCAATGAGACGACCGAATTCGAGCCGTCTGCCGAGCGACCGACTCGCATACCAGAGCCACCCACACAATTCGGGGATGCGCCCACAGTTGTGGAACCTTCCTCGCCCGAGCCAGATTCGCCGGCATCTAGTGTCTCTGCCGTTGCGGAGGAACCCGACGGGGCAGCCACACCCTCCGTCCTGATTACCGCGCCCACTCCATCGTCGTCAAGAGTCCCCGCCGTAGACGAGCCTACCGACTATCCAAGTCAAGCGACACCGTCGAAAATCCCTGTCCCAGCGGCTTCGGCGACCGTCCCCCCAGTGAACGCACACGACGAGGAGGAAATCGACATGGATGCATTCTATGCCGAACTGGGACTCGACGAGCCCCTGAATACCGGTGGCTCTGACGTGTTTAGTTCCGCTCCTCCTAGCCCACCTACGGAGACCGACGACGAAAGGGCAGCGCGACTGCGTCTAAAGGCGGAGGAAACCGCGCGCAAGCGTGCCGACATCGAGGCTCGTCAAGCCAAGTGGGAGGCAGAGCTGGATGCCCAAATGGAGCGGGGGACATTCCGACTTCAGACTCAGCTGACTAATCTACGCGCCGCAGCTGCTGCTGAACTGGCGTCGTCTGCCGACGTCCGCAATGCGATTGAAGAGCTGGTCAACGAAGCGGAAAAATACATTAAAGGCGCAGAGGTGTACCTCAAAAACCTCAAAGGGGAAAACCGGCGGTCAGACGAGAAGCTGGCTCTTTGGGATCGCGTCGCCGATCGAGTGAACGAAAAGTTCACGGAACGTCTTTCTGCCACCCAAGGTGTCGTGGACGCCTGGCACAAGATCATACTCGACAAGGAACTCCAGGAGGTTGGCAAAAAATTTTATTTTATTGTCAATATCTCTGACGTCCGCTAAAAACGTCATAGGTTGCTATCGTTGCTGCCGAAGTGCGCGAAATCGCGGAGAAAGGCCAGTTAGACCTGGGTCTCGACTATGCGTGGTTGGAAGATGTGACGTACAATGACTGGCAGCGATATCACGGACTGATAGCGAGTCAGTATGGTCCTGAATGACTCCAGCCACGTAATTGAAACTGATGGTGCCTCGTACAGCGAGCGAGCGGTACGCGGACGAGGTATCTTCTATTCAGAATGGCACGCACCCCAATGTGACGGTAACCAATCCGATGGATGCGATTCTCGCAGACCTCGAATCCGAAGTGCAGGACGTGGTGATTGGGTTCGAAACACGGCTGCGTCGGATAAAGCGAGATGGCGAGCGAGCATTCAACAACCATGGCAATGGAAGTGCACAAAAGGAGGAAGAAAAAGGGTCCACCGTTGAACCTGAAGTGGAAGTTGAACCGCACGTTTCTATTCTGCCAGTGCCACAGGAGACTGAGGCATTTATTCCCCCTGTCGCTATCGGGCGGAGTCAGCGGGAGGTATTGCAGGCACTAGGCAAGGTTGAGCCGGACCGGGAGGCAGAGCACGCGGTGAGCGGATCTAATGTTGAGGCGCAGGAGGCGGTATCACGTCTGGTGCGGGAAATGGATGGTGGCGTCGAGATGGATCATACGGAGCTGTGAAATCCGCCTACTATGTTTTTAGATATTTGATTTGGATATGGTTATGCAATGACGACGAGGAGCATGTCTATCACTTGCGCGTAATGAGCTAGTTCGGGCGCGCAAGGAGACGGGGAAGATGTTTTACGCAGTGACGGGCTTTCAGGGTGGGTTGCCACGCTCGAGCCACGAGAGCTATGCATGGCACCCATGCTATCGAGACTTGACGCCGGACCGCTACGGCCCTGCACATTGATCGCTGGTGAGGTTTTCTCCCCGCCGGACGCCATCAGCGCCAAGATGTCAATCTCGAGCGGCCGGATAATACACACCCCAGATTTCCAGTTCAAGGCTGTGTGCACCCCAAGACGGAGATCTGAGACGTGTGCTGGATCAGGGGGAGAGCGCATTCTGAATCCCAATTCGAGAAGTCGTTTATTGTGCTTGGCCAGCTCATAACGCGTACCTGTGCAGATGGCGTAACAAGGATGTCACAAAGGCACGAGATAGGCTCCGGTGGCGCTTCATGTTCCCTGCCCTCCTTCCCCAAGAATGTCATGACGGAATGACAGACGGACTCATCGTGTACGACCTCTCGGAGGGTCACTGTCAGTCTCGTCAATGTCGTGGGGACGAGTAACATGCTCTTCGCCTGGAACGCTCGAACCAAACCAATCGACCGTAAATAGCATAGAATTCAAAACATGAGACAGATGAATTGTCGGAGTAGGCCTCCAAACACCAGTGAAACCGGACCCTTCGGATGCGCAAGGCAACAAATTTAGAATTACTCAGCGTCAACCGACTCGTCCTCTCTTTTCCACCGTAGATTCGATTCATAAAACGTGATAAGCTGGTTCACGAAAAGAATCAGTGACCATCGGGTGTTTGCGAACACATGCCCACCTTCTGAGGAAACTTTTCGGCGCAAATGCGCGAATTCTCTCGGACGCGCTTTTTGTCGGCTTTCCTACGACGATCGTGAGGGTAGAGGGACAGGGTGAAGGACGAATGACGAACAGGGTGAAGAATACGTAGAGTTCGCCGTCGTCCTCGCGCTCGACCGTGTCGATCGATTCTATGAGGTTTTCCCATGACGGGACCTTCATGTGCTTCTTCATGTTGCCAATGACTTCCTCGTCGTCCGATTCTTGCTTGTTTTCCTTTTTGGAGACACCGTTGCTCTTTCGAGGTTTTTTCTTTGCCCTGTGTTCCTCGTCCTCGTCCCGACCCTCTGGTGGCAACTCGTCCTTCTTGGGTCTGCCACGCTTCTTGACCAGGTCTGGTTCGACAGACGATTCGACATCTGCAAGCGACTTTCTCAGTGGCTTCTCTGGCTTTGGCCTCGGCTTGATGGGTTCCGACTTGCGTGGTCCGACCTTGCTCTTCTTCTTTTCCGCCCAAAAGTGATCGATCAGTTCCTTTGCGTTTCTGAGCGAGTGTCAGCGAGGCCGTGGTTGAAGACGAGAACACGCGTACTCTGCATCGCGCTCATCCACCCAACTGTTGTGCTCCTCTCCATAGTTTTTCCATTTAACGAAATAGCCCATACGGCCCTTGATCGCGAAAAACACGCGTGGGGTGTGTGATCATGCGAGACGGCGAACAAGGGCGAGACTCACCCCGGTGAATTGGCCCTTCTTTGCGTCGATGATTTTTTCGATTTCATACTCTTCACCACCGTCCTCGTCGTCGACCTCCTCCTCGCCCTCTGCTGCGGTGTCCTCTGGCTCCTCGTGCACCTCCTTGTGTATCTCCTCCACCTCTGATTCCGAGGCAGACGTGGCCCGTCGTTTTTTGGTGGCATACGTCTTCTTTGTGGACCCGGTGAGGACCCGTTCGCCATCGCTGTCCGACGTGAGCTCTATGGCGCGTGGCATGGTCGAACGCGTTGTACAAGACACAATGGCGCGCGCGCGCTGGTGGCACCGTGAGACATTCAATTCAACGCCAGCCCTTCATGGCCTAAAAAGGCAACAGACCCCCCACTGCTAATGAAACAAACCCGCGCTGTGTCTACGTCTTGGCCCGCCATGGACGGGGAATGAAGACCTATACTGACCGGACCGAACCCTGCATGGCACACTCGTTTTTCCAAGACCGAGTTACCTATCTCCGGGAAGGACTGGCACTCCGTCCGCGCGCTTCTCTTCCCCGGCTCTTTTTGGGGCCAGACGGTGGTGGTCGGACGAACGCATAATCGCACTGTATGATCTGTTCGAGGAGGGACGTGCCCGATGCACCGTCGATGGCTGCCTGTGCCTCTGCCATGGTCTCGTACTCGACCAGCGCATAGCCCTGCACGGGGGTCAGGACACGGAACGGCAAGGGGGCAGGTGACGCACCTTGACGTAGCCTGTGCGGCGATCGAGGTTGAGATGGAGGTTTTTTATTTCACCAAACTCGGCAAACTTGTCTGTGACGTCCTCCTCGGTGGCCTCTTCGTGCACGTTCGTGACCAAGACGATCCACCCTTCGACCGCTGTCGGACGGGGATCAGAGGGTGCGGCGAGGGTGCCAGGGAGACGTACATCGGGCGGCCCGTGTGTCCGCATCCTTGACATGAACAGACTCGACTCTGTCGTACGTCGCCTCTGCATGTGCAGTGCCGTCGTTTCCACCTGGTGCACAGTTCTATCAACGCCATCTTGGCAGCGACGACACACTTGCCTGTGCTGTTGTGAAAGCCTCGTCCTCGCCGTCTCACGGTCCCTGCGCCGGCAACTAGAGGGAATCAGCAGGGACACGCACAGGGCGGGCATCGCGACGGACCGTCGTCAATGTTCATCTCGTCGTCGGACATGGTGGTGTGTGGTGTACCCGTGTGACGCGGCGCCCCGGAGGTCCGGCGGTGCGCCGGGTGTTGCCACGTGCACCCGGGGGTCTCGACGGCCAATCTGCTCGCGGTCCGGCTCAGCTCTGAAACGACCTGGTTTCGATGACATAAGTCTCTACGACCACCCTTGTGTGTGTGCACAGACCTCTTCTCTGCCTGCTACTCGAGTTTGAAGCTTACAAGCTAAGCGTGCCTGGTCGGGCTAGTCGTGCACCGCCTCTTCTTCGCATCGAGATCGTGTAATACCTCCGCTGTGCCATGCTCTCACAGACGTTCCTTTCAAAAAGGGTCGCTGGGTTTTGAACATTGTCGACGGTATTTAAACCCTGTCATGTCTCGTCCTTTTCTCCAGTCCCGTCCTCTGCCATGAATCCAGTACCACTCATCAACCACCCCTGCACCGTCTGCTGCAGACCGACCTCCATGTGGTGTTCCCGCTGCCAAACCGCGTGGTATTGCTCTCCAGAACATCTTTCGAGCGTAAGCGGACCCGTTTCTGTCACGCGACTCGTCCTCACATCCACGCGTATCCAGGACTGGTCTCGCCATCGCAAGGAGTGTGTCCCCGTCACGCACGCCGTCGCACAAAACTACAACATGATCGCCACCCCGCCCCCCGCAGAACAGCAGCTGATCACCGTCTCTGCCATCCTCTTTGCCCCAGAAGAAGGTGTGTCCCCATCGTGACGCGTCGACGCGCGTGTATGAATGAATACGTGCCGTGATTAGAGCGCCCGAGAATCATTTCGGTCAAGTGCCGACCATCTCAAGTTCCGTCCCAAGGCATCTGTCCGCAGCCACTCGTTACCAGCCACTTTCAAGACGGCCTTGCAGAGAGCATCGTACTCACACAAGGTCTCAATGGCGAACCCCTTCGCTTCCCCCTCCATCTCTGGTATTCCCCCACAGCCTTGTCCCGCGGCGCACCCATCAACCGTGCCATCTATCATATCACCTCGGGTGCCGCTATCAAGGCCTGGTGCGGAACGGTCGTCGTCCTCAAGTTCAACGGATCCCGCAGGCAGGGCTACTCCGACGCCGGGTCCAACGATCTACCAGCATTGTCAGCCTACTTTCTTGCTTACAAGTAGACGCGTAACGCGTCCTAGTTTATATGTAATTAAACTTGACTTGTAAGCACCTCTCTTTTCCGCACGTCAACATGGCTCACGCGCTCGACAGCAAGTCGCATAGAGCGTACATTATTATTTATTTCGCTGTCGATGACAATGTAGCCCACATACTGATATGTGTTATTAGTCCGTGCCGTCAATTAGAAAGGGTTGAACCCTGGTTTATTGTTATGACTTGTAGTACCCGCCCTAGCGACAGGCGATCATCATATCCCAGTCTCGTCCGACCTCGTGGATATGTGGCGCCGGCACTTGAGATTCGATAGATGGAGTCAACCCGCGCTTATGTAAACAGGGTCTATAACCTTGCCCAAAGTCACCATGACTTCCTTTGTTTCCTTTCCGCAGCCATCCGATCGCGCGTGTCATGTTGCGATGCGCCATCACCCAGACGTCGGCGATCCCATGGACGTCGGCGATCTAGACCCCACGGCGCACAACCTAGCCTATCCAGGCGAAACAATCACATCGGCGCATGACTCCATGCGGTGAGCCCCATTCCGCACTCGTATTGCCAGCATGGTCGAAACGGGGCGCGCTAGTGGCCATGGCACATACGTGGACAAGGACGACGTGATCGCGTCCGTTGCAGGCAGTGTCCAGCGCGTCAACAAATTGGTCACCGTTCGCGCCGTCCGTACAAGGTGAGCACATTCTCCATTTCCACCCACGCCAAGTCACAGCCCCTGTCTTGTGTTTCCAAGGTACACGCCAGAAGTCGGTGATCTTGTTGTAGGTCGTATAACCGAGGTCCGTCACCCCGGATCTTGAGAGTTCAATTAATCATGATGGATATGGTCAGGTCCAGCCTCGTAGATGGAAGGTCGACGCGAATGGTCGTCAGGATGCCATTCTCATGCTCTCCTCCGTCAACCTCCCCGGTGGTGTCCAGGCATGTTCGTTTCTCGCTTCGCTTCCCTCCGTCCCTTGATATTTGGGGTTATCCCCTGAATTTTAGCGCCGAAAACTGGAAAGCGATGAGCTCCAGATGCGCACTTTTTTTGAGGAAGGCGACCTCCTCGTTGCAGAAGTCCAGGCTTTCTTCTCCGACGGTGCCATGTCGTTACATACACGATCACTCAAGTACGGCAAGGTGGATCGAGTGGGTCGTCCGATGCGCACCCTACTCACCTTTTCTTTAGCTACGAAACGGACAACTGGTCATTGTCTCACCTGCATTGATCCGACGCCTCAAATCGCATTTCATTTCGCTTCCTTGTGGGGTTGATTTAATCCTCGGCTTAAACGGTTACATATGGGTCAGTAAACATGTGCAGGACAGCGACCACGGGGAAGAAGGTTTCGATGCCGAGGCCGTTTATTCCAACCAAAATGACGTGAGCATAGCTTCATATCGAATCACATGGGATTCATCTTGGAATATTCTTCAAGGAAATCGATGCTGCAACCTGTACCGCCATCGCTCGTATCAGCAACGTTATCCGCGTTTTAGCGGACCATTTTGTTCCATTGACGGACACGCGTCTTCTAGAAGCATACGATTGGGTGATCGAACAGGAAGTAGATACCAAAGACCTAGTCTTTGGGGATGTGGGAGATGCACTTGTAGCAGTCGTAGGTAGCGAAAAGTAGTGTTGATTGTATCCTACACCTCATCGTCATCGCCATTATTGCTAGCCTGTTCGTCCTCGTCCTCGTCTTCACTGCCCTCGACTTCATTCTCGTCGTGGTCAGAGCTATTTTCTTCCTCTTCTTCCTCTTCCTCCTCCTCCTCTATTGTCTGATTAGCCGCATCTGCCGGCGGTGGAGGTGGTTGCGGCGGTGGGTGATGGTGCGTTTGGCCAGTTGTCCCATTGGCCATCTTCCTGGCCTCGGCTGCGCGCTTCGTTTCTTCTTTCTCTTCGTCGACAGGGAGCAACCGCTCCAAGGCAAGATCCTTCCAGCGTAACGCACCATTCACACCACCGCCCCCATAACCCATATCTTCAAACAGGGCTCGAGAGTTGGGGTCGTACGGGGGCCTAGGCCTTGCTGCCGGATGTTTTATGTTTGTGGGATTGCCGTATGGATAAGAGGGGTGGACCTGTGAAGGGAGGACTGCAGATGAGTCAATCAACGTGGGAAGCAACCGGCATCCAGGGCTTTCATACCGTCCGAATCATCGGGGTTTGGGGGTATCATATGTGCGGGGATGTCGAGATCTACGCGTAAAAGTTTCACGGCAGGCATGGACTAGGTTAAGTGTGCTCGCACCGTCGTCAGACATTTCCCCTGAGATGTACTCAAGGCTATCGATCGTGTCAATCACTTTGAGGTCCTGTTCGGTCATGTGTAGGTAACAGTAGGTAAGGTCCTGGTCGTTTGGTTGTTGTCAGTGTGGGACGAACAGAGTGGCAACGGCTCACTGTCATGGTGGCACGGATGTTCGAGACCAGGGTGCTGGTGCTCTTTGCACCCGCGTGGCAAGTGGAGCCCAGTTCCCTGACATCCATGAGTAACGGTTCAGTACCATGTGGTCTACAGACCGCCCATACCACGTAACGATTTCTGCAAGGTGTTTCCCGTGGTTGACAAGATCAGCCTGATCTCCAATCGGTGCGGCCGTAAAGTGATCAAGCCATCTCAACGCCAGTTCAGGGTAGATGTGAGTGGCTGTGCCGTGTGTGTCCTGTGATCATATGGCGGTCGCTGAGTTTCACTCACTAACAGACAAAGTGACGTGACACCGTTTCCCAGTAGGCTAAACATGGAACTGCTTCTATTGATTCATATCCTCCCCGGCCACCACTAGCACGATGTTGTTCTTGGCAATGGCGGGTACCACTAGTCAGACCCGGATTATTCCAGTTCGTTCGGTCGTCGTTGATCACGTACACCGCTTTTCTCAGTGTAGTAGTACCGGCGTGGCCCACCTGGACGTCTTCACCATGTCATGTCACTTTTTCCCGCTCTTCCTTAGGAAATAACTTTCCGCCGATCGGGAGAGCCCCTTGCCTGGCTCGCAGCTCGTTCTTTGCAAAAATTTTCACCGCACCACTCTCCATTCACTTGGAACCGTGTTACCCGTGTCATCGCCATCGAACCCGAATATTCGAATGTGGGTCCCACAGTGGGAATCCCTTTCAAAAGTCCCTTTTAGCCGTCGGTGCCGTAGCCGCGTGCCGTCTTCACGTTCTAGCCCCTGGAAGGAAGAGTGGAGTCGAACCAGCCTCGAATCAGTGTATGGCAATGTGACCTCCAACCTGTGCTCCGTCGGCCATCGAAGAGGGCTTCTTGGCTCTTTCAAAATCGGCGGACGGGCAGAATGGATGTGCACCGTCTACCAAACGAGAACGCCACAGGGTCTCGTTTACATAGCAAGGACCCTACATTGCTATTAGGCACTCTGAAGGACAATTAACGTGTGCGGCCTTTACGGAACGTCCTTTGAGACGCCGATCAGCAAGCTTGGACATGCGGCAAAGGTGTGTGTTAGCATATCGACGGTATGAAACCTTACCAGCAGACGGCGAAGTCTGCTGAAAGATAATTTTCCTGCCAATAGGAGAGTGGCAAATACGAATGATCACGGACACCATTTGTCCGCCCCTTCAAACGATGCCTGGTTTTGCACACTGCTGGGTGAAACTTGAAATCATCGTCGGAACTTGGCATTTGACATACGGCGTTTGACATTGCACTGAATTGATTACGGTTGTACAGCTGTCAATTCAGACTAGGAATCAGTCGGTGAGCCATGGCGCCGTAGTACTGCCTCAGATCTTCTATGCAACGCGCCTACCCTCAAGGGCCAGCGCCAGTCAGATATCCGGAGATACCATACCTCGATATCCTGGTACTCCTACCGGCACTTTTTGTGACATGCCAAACGCTGGTGATCTGATGGAACTCGAGTGTTTTCAATTAGATTTCGATGGCGTTTATCCCCGCTTCAGCTCGCAAAGACGTTCATCCGCGATTGGGGTAGACTAGAGCTGTACTCTATTGTATCTGTCAGCAGTCCTTTTCCCAACGCGTTCATGTGGGACTATCCCGTCCGATACCCGGGGGAGACTTGGCGTAAGTGGTCGTGTAAGCGACGCTGCCGCACATGTTCGCATTGCCTAATCCAGTTCTCGACACGGCGCATCCCCGGAAGGGCTAGTGCGCGCAGCTACAGGCTTGAGTTCGAAACATGTTCCCTACTGCTTAGCGCCCGATCCCCGAGTCTCCGACGCGCAACTGTCACATCAGACATCAAGTGCGTGGCAAAACGCACATCGCATGCCCAGAGGTCATTTTAATTAAATTTATTATCTGATTCCATGTGACGTCCGTGTGGTGAGCCCTGACGTTTGTATGACGACAGGTTCTATTGGCGCGTTGCTAGTTGCCACCCTTGCCCTGATCTGGCAGGAGACTCGGCGTGGAAGCGACGCTGAAGAAAAAGAAAAAGGAAAAAACGAAATGGACACAACCGTTCCTTGCCCGAGTCAGCCGACGTCTCGGATCTTTGGCATGTGAGTAATCGCCGCTTGAATCGTTGGGCCACTGAGGCTTACTTAGTACTGTACTAGTATTCCCTGAAGCCAGATCGGCGGCGGGGGCGAACGGGCGTCGGAATCTCTGAGGTGGTGGTCGAACCCTTGCCGGTGGTTCAGGACACGGTCTAGCAAGAACCGACAGGTTACCGACGCCACCGCTCGTTTAGGCGTAGGCTTTGTTTTCCCTTCTCTTTCTGTTTCACGTGCGCTCCGGCCCCGCACGACGCAAATCATCGTGTTCTGGCGATTGTCCAAGGACCCGCCGCCGGAACCTCCCCGAGAACAGTCGGATTTTTTTTTTACGTCTCTGACCCCCCCCCCCCCCCCGAAGAGTGCCACCCAAATCTGGCAGGTACTGTGGTTGGAATCGCCTTGGAATCGTGGTGTGAGTTCTCAATGGGACTTTGCGCCATTTGTGCCTCGAGCTCATACGCACGCTTTGCTTGACAACCTGAACGTGACCAAATGGTTGTCCACCCCTGGCAGTGATGCCAACGGTGAGCGCTCGACAATGAGCTCAGGTGCGACCCGGCCGATGCTCGGCCGATCACGAGTCATTGATTGGGTTTTTGCCACACGGGATGTTCAAGGCGGGTTGAGAAACGAGCCCGTCTCCCGGAGAGTCGATGGTTACATCCGTTCCGACTGCGGACGAGCCAAGTAACGACAGCAACGACGACTTGGACATGTGAACATGATCAGCGAGATTCACGTTTGGGTAGTTTAAGGATGATGCCATCTTCAGTCTCGGGTCCCCCTGTCACCTTGTATGATCAACGTTCCCATGCTCAGCGCTCAGCTGGTCACACTTTTTTGCCCGGCCGAAGCTCGCTTCATTCAGAAGAGAAATATTTCATTGGGTTTCAGCTTCACGTTGGAAGCGATTATACACTAAACTTTGGTACATATATCCGAAAGCGTATGATGAGTCCAAATGTCTATGATGCACCTCGAGTCGGCGCATGTCTCATCCCTCTTCCACCATTGCTCTGTCTGCACCCACTACACTCAGTCTCCTCTTTTCGCTCGTCTGTCGCTCTGGTGTGCTCGACTCGAAGTTCTGTAACCGCATTTCCACTAGGAACTCCTTGTCCCGGATTGACTGCGACCAGGTGGATAGAAGGGCCATCCCGGAAACGACGGTATGAGACAAGGCAATCGTGGCGAAAATGCCTGGATATACGTGCACAACTAGAGTGCTAGTTCAGTCTCCTAGTCCAATCGTCCATCAAAAAGAAAACTTACACAGGAATCTCGTGTTCAGAGGAATGTGCAACATTTCTCGAAGGACGTACACCATCCCTGCAGGTAGGAGCAACATGGCAAGCAGACCTGTGACCAATGGTAGAAAGATCTCAACGGTCGCGTGGCGAGGATCAGGGTGCGTCCATCCGTTGGTCAGTAGCTATTGTGGAGAAAAAGAGAGATCGTTAGTTCGCGCATCTCACTCATTAATGGTACATACCACGTGCAACGCGTCACGTCTGCGCTGTGGTAACTGAAGCCTCCGACGGAGCCTTACCATGATCTTACAGTACACGAGTCCAAGAGACCACATGTCGACCAACCGAATGGTGGGCACCATAGCCGGATGGAACGTCAGCCGAATCGGTAACACAATGTACATGTCCACGGCGAGGGCCAGTAGGATCGGAATGACAACACCGAGGAGTACAGCCACGTATGCCATCTTGGTGGCCCAAAGGAGACTCTGCTTGGCAAAGTACACTGCAAATTCGGCACGAGGTCCGTCCATTGTCAAGCGTTGACGCTGTCTGTCCATGTCTCCTGCAGACTTGGCAATCAGGTAGCATGCCCAGAGAATGTAGAATCCAGCAAGGAACGAATAGCCGTCGTGAACTGGTGAAGAGGAGAATAACGCGAAAAAGTGTCTCCCAGCTTGTACTGGAACCGCAATGCCAATCGCTGTGGTAATGGCCATGATTGTCCAGACAGCCGCGACAAAGGTAACGATCCTCATGCGAAAACGAGGAGGGAAATACACCACGATGTAATCATCCTTGATATCTCGTTTTGCCTTGATCGCCTCCGCATTTTGGGACGCTATTAATGATGCCGCTTTATCGTTCAGAGGGGTACCATCTTCGTTAACCTCGGCGGTTGCGCGCATGTCCTTGGGAAGCGCAATATTGTCGCTGGCAGGCACCCGGCGGAAGGATCCATCCTGTGTCACGGTTACCTCCTCGTGGTCCTTTATAGATCTCCGGAAGAAAGCGGCCCAAGTCTTGTACGCTCTCGAAGACTCTTCTTCTTGGTGCCGATCGCCAAACATGTACGAGGTTAATCGTAACCTGCCTGCTAAAAACTTCCACACGTGACCGGCAACGCGGTAGACGGTTTTGCGAGGTCGCAAATAGCGCATCGTATATGGAAGCACAATTTGCAGGAACAGGAGGTCAATCGGGACTTCCGAAAGAGGTTCCCTAGGAAGCGTGTATGAGCGGGCTCCAACAGGACCAAGAAAATCCCCTACGTACCGAGTTTTCCAGCGTATAGGAAATATAGATCGATTACCAATGAACAACAAAACTGCCAGGCTCCCGACGCCGCAAGCCACGACCATTGCGTACATAAACGCACTAATGAGGAGTTTGCGAAATTGAGTTAAGGTAGGTCTATCTAGAATATCACGGATTGGGTGGAAGTTTTGATCTTGAGGATCCTTGATAAACCACATTGCGCCCGGACGCATGATGTTTCTGCAACCACCTAGCAAAACAGCAAATTGATACCTACGAGCGAGTCAGCACCTTGAGGAAGAGCAGCAACAACTGACTCACATGAACATGGTCCCTGCAACCCAATGATAAAACATCGCTGTCAAGGGAGCTTGCGTGAAGAATGCTACCCTCGACTCCACGGACGCGTCAGGGAATACCCATATCGTACAAGCATCCAGCATGATACCGCATCCAAGCGGGAAGATGATAAGTTCAATGACGATGAACATCGCCACCTATACCATGTCAGTCTCACCTCACGCCAGTCGCTAGTTGGATAGGACATACCTTGACCACAAGAAGTTGTTGACGAATGGCGTTTCTGACTGCTCTACCAGCAGTCCTCGCATTCCCCACAGTGAAAATGTTCAAATAAACAGCCAAGAAGATGCCGACGACACCATAGCCCAGCAAAATCGCAAACGCGCGTTCACCATTTCCATGGCCCAAAGTCAAGCTAACCCACGACTGCTGGAAGTGGCTGGTGAAGTGTCTGACTTCCCGACCAACGTAGGCGAAACGAGGCTCGAGTAGTTGTGCGACAGTCGAGTTATTTTCGAAAAAGTCATTTATCTTCCCCGCAAGATTCGTCGGACGCTGTTGAGGTGGCGATTGCCACCACAATGATGCTACAGCGGACAGTTCGGATTTCTTCGAGGCCTGAAAATTGCTTATCAAAACAGGGCCTCCGGATTTGTAGCCAGGACGTACCATCCATGAAGTTATATCGTGCGTCTGAGAGGAGACTGCTGATGTTGGAACTAAGTTCCCAGTAAAATAGCTGATCAGAGCAAGGGCACTCGACAGGAAGAATTTAGATGTCTTATAGAAGGATGGGAGGAGGAAGCGACTGAGAAGGAGGGTGAAGAAATCCACAAAGGGATCTGTGACGATGCGCATCCCTCGAATAGGGAGATGGAGGATATACAGAGCTCTTTGAGGATCCAACTGAAAGTAAAGAAATTAGGGTGAACAAGGCATAAGTTATCGTAACGCACTGATAGGAGCGCAGCTGTCTTTCCGAGGGTGAATGGAAGCCATACTCCAAAACCAATGGCAGTATCCAGAACAAAGATCATCAAAATGACCTATAAATGCGTCAGCTGGGAAGACCGAGAAACAGTTTACCAACTGACATTTTGTACGACCCCGAATATAGGACCTCGGAGCCCAATGGCTGTCGCAAGCTGAGTTTAATGGATCTAATTCATAACATGAGCCTACCTTCGAGTGCACCCTCCATATCATCCTCAACAGCAGCCTCCAGATCGTCGACGGCTTCGTTCGCCGGTTCAATTGGACCCTGAGCTGGTGGCTGTGGACCCTGTCGATTGTTAGCAATATTGAAATCACCAATATCTACAGGGTCTTCGTCCTCATCTTCGTCCTCACGGTCTGCGTCCGCGTCCCAGAACATACGTTCTGGAGCCTCGTCGTCCTCTGAGTCATCTTCGTCATCAGGAACACCCTCTACGGGTGGTTGTTCCTCACCACCCACACCATAGTCATACTTGGGCCCATGCGCTGCGTCACGAGGCTCGTTCATGCCATCATTGTCGGTGTCATCTGGATCAAGTGTGGCAGGCTGAGGATCGCGGAAATAGTGCTCGAACTCGTCTTCCATCTCATCTCGTGTCCTTTTCTTTCTATCCACATTCCCGGCGGTTAAGTTCGACGAATCCGTTGGTGACGTTTCCGATGGATGAGCGAAAATACTTTGCCCCGTAAAGTGCTCCGAAGGCGTTCCATCCTGAAGACTACTGGGACCTGGAATATCTTCCGTGGTGAGAGAGCTTTTTGATACCGACAAGTGTATGAAACTGAGATCGGAAGAATTCAGCGATGAGTCGATTGATAACTTGAGATCCGCTTCATCTTCCACAGTTGGTGTCGCGGGGCGTGGCGTTGGAGTTCGAGGGAGCAAGTCGGGGGAAAACACGATTGATCGACGTCGAGGTTCTTCCTGTGGGACTGGTGTCCCTGTCATCATTGCTGCCTGCAATGCTATCAAGGATGCCGCTGGCATCTCAGGGACTGGTTCTCGAATGTCTTCTTCCGAGTCCCTACTTGCTGGAACCCTAAACGTAAATTCGAAAGGAGCAGGCTCCACGGCGCTAGAACGATCTGAAACCGGTTCCAAGCGTGAGGATGACGAAGTAAAATTAGGGGCGGCGGATAAGGATGAACCCGCCTCGGCGATGGGTTCTGTACTCTCGTTTCCATCACCATCATTGAAACGCCTGCGCATGCGCCTCCGAGTGTCCGAAGCAACTGGTACCGAATTTGCAGAGACCTCTTCCTTTCCTTTTCCTTTAGAAGAACCAACTGTTGTATCGAAAATTTCTGGAGGTGGAGGTACTGGCAATGGCGCAAATAGAGGATCAGCGCGAGGGTTTTGAGGTCGACGAATAGGATCGCGGAGGAATTCTAGACGTTCATCTTCAAGACGTCGCTGGTCAAAGCGAGCATTTGCGGGGACAGGACGATGGGGGCGCCAAGGCCTCACTTGACGACGTGCCTCGGGCTCTAGATTTGGACCTTGTCCCTGAGGAACAAATAAGCGAGCATTCACATCTTGTGCTGGGCGGTTTGCAGGAGGTAGGTTGGGGACAGGGGGATCCTGGGGTGGAATGCCAGCAATCTCGTCCTCCTCAAAGACTCCGGGCCGTGCATTCTGCGAGATCCACTCACGAAGGAGAAAGACGGCCACAAAGATCAACACGATCAAAGACGCAATGATCTGTCCTGCGAATATGTCAGATGACAAGGTCTGCCAAAATACGCGAGACGCGAAGCGGTGCAGAATTGTCACATTCCGGAACGAAGAGACGGTCTCATTGCTCGGTGTCAGGACGATCCCAAAGGGCCCAACCTCAGCAGGCCTCTCACGGCCACTAATCCACCACGCACTAGACAATTTCAGTTGGTAGAAACGCAGATGCGCAAAAGGAGACATACGTAGACTCCCCCATTGTGAAATAAACCCTCCACGTCCAAATAGTGATCCATGGGAGTAACGCCAGCCAGACGAAAGCTATGAGAATGGCTCGGACTCCAAAAAGAGATGCAAAGAATGTTTGTTGTGCAAGTCGACGGATGAGTAATAAAGGAGGTAGTGAAGTAGGCATGTCAGAGGCATAAACTGTTTCCCCCCAATGTCAGATACTAAACAGTGAACAGTGGCAGGCGAAGCTCGCCTTTCGTGAACGTGTAGGGGTGCTTGCAAACGTCACAGGTTTTCTTCTTGCTGTGCGACAGCCAAGTTGTCAAACTGTAAAATACATGCAATGAGTGTGATGGAGTGGCCAACAGCATCGTTGAAGCTGACCAGTCTTGATGAATGTAACGGATAGTGCCGGAACATTTGCAAGGGTAGAAGAGTGGTTGCCCAGGTTCCCCTGGTGCGCTGCATATTCGACAAGTATCTTTGGGTATCATCAACGCTGCAGAATCACTCGATTGACAATTCAACTACCTTGTTCCTCGGCTTCTTGCATCCGTGACGACGCCTATTGGATATAGGGATTACAGTAATGGAGAATTGATGTGAATGTGAGGCTTGCAAAGGTGAATGTATGCACCGAGTGTATTGAAGATGCGATTAACAATGAGTACTTGGTGACGTGGTTCTGCCCAGCTAATGAAGAAAAGGACAAGGAAAGATGAGTACGAGAAAGAGAACAGTAGGTTCGTCTGGACCAGTCAACTCTGGCACTCGAGAGGCAAACAATGACAAAGACGACCGGCGACGTGTGACTAGTAACCGAATCCAAGCAACGCACTCCCTAGTAAGAGTAGTACTAAGTAACTAATGGTGGCCACATCACTGCAACAGTTTCGAACGAGTCAACTTGAACCGTTCAGCTTACCCGCTGATCCTAGGCTATGTACCTGGTACTAAAGCAAAGTCCTGGTATAAAACAAGGTTACCAGGAGACTCGGCGAAAGATCGGTCGAACCTAAATTCGTTCAGTCTTGTCTTGGGTCTATGCGCTCAGGTCCACTTCACCTGTCACCTGGTTTGGGTATAGTCGAGATCAGTAAGATCGACTTGCCAGTGGATGACCCACTTCTTGGCATACCGCGTCAAATACTAGTAATAGTAACAGGAGCTGTGATGGCAGGTACGCTTCGAGCGGGGAATCAATGAAGGAAAAGTGGAAAGGCTCGGACACGCAATGGTCCAGAGGCGCGGCGGTAAGACTTGGGATCCAGTGCATGACCAATGACTCGGAGCACATATGCCACGGATCGATCATGGTATACCTTGGAGTCATAATGGTTCTGAATGAGGACTAAGGCCTAGGGTCCGGCAACCGACTTCACGCGAGCGAAATGGAACGGGAAGGAAACCAAGTTAGTGCTCGTAAGGCGTATGACCCCCTTACGACTTGACGGGTGTACGGTTGACGAGGTAGCAGTGAGGACCAACTTGTCCAAACAGTTGACGGACACGGCGCGGGCTTTGCTCATCGGTGTGCGGGGGGAAAGGTGTTCGACACCGATGTTGTGAACGGAGCTATGAGGGGAGGTAAGTTGCTGAGGGGCGGCAGGAACCACTCGTCAGATGGAGACTAGCCGCTCTGTCTGCGTCTTCCGTTGCGACAATGGCGAGCTTCGTACTAGTGACGCCGTGCGGGAGCACGCTCCCAGGTCCGCAAGGCAGGAAATGTGGCGGACTTGAAAGGTAGGGTAATAGACCAGGCATACGAAGCGAATCACCACTAATGTTCAGAGTACATCTGTTACCCGAATTTGCGGAGGATGTTCAAGCAGATCAAGATGAACTATCCCAAGCCGACCTCCCGCGACTTGGGAAGCGACGAGCAAGTCTACCTGCAGAGAACACAGTAGTCACAAGGTGGAAAAGAACATGGTCATTGGGGCGTGCCAGTCGGCATACCTTTCTAGTGGTTCTGCCAGTGATCCGAGTCTTGGCCGATTCAGACGAGGGTGAACTCGTGCTCTGCAAGCGCGGGCATGTTAGCAAGAGGCCGCTCTCTGAGACCACTCGAAAGCTTGGCTCAGCGATGAGCTGGTGACTGGTCGGACCTCGGTGGCGAAAATCGTCTCCTAGTCAATGTCCAAAAGAAGTGTCGACGGTTAGCACTCTTTGAACGAGTTCGGGCCATAGGATCATGATCACGGGAGACCGAGTTGTTCTACTTGGACTTGGGGATGACATCGAGAATAACAGTTACTAGTGCATATTACAAATGTATCGGAGTTGCACCAGGACATTGGTGTAAAAGTACATTTTCTACAAGGGAAGACAGAGCAGCCAACAAATAGGCGCGTCCAACTTACAGGTCGTCCACCTCCATGTAGGTGTCCGAGTCCGTGTCATGATATTCAACGGCCTCCCCCTCAGGAACCAATAGGTGAGCTTCGAAGCTACCGTCGTTATCTTCGATGATGCTCCATCTTTCTGGTCGCGATGCCATGTCGTCTGCGATATACCGCATGTATATCGCGCCGTTTTCATCATCAGCGCTGAGGCGAATGTTCCATCCAAGATAGATACGGTTGTACGGTTCATCGCGGGCAATGAGCCCTTCCTCGTGTCTATACTCCACATCATATTCGTGGAGCATCCCAATTGTGACGCCGCGCTGGAGACATTTGAAATCGCTCTCATCGAGGCGGTCGAAGAGGTACTCATCCTCATCAATAACGGTACTCGGAGGCTCCCACTGAGGATATAGATAGGCACCTTGGTATGCTTCTTCCTCGCTCCCGGTGCCATAACTGAACACCTCCTCGTACCAGCTTGAGTCTTCGTCATCTTCATCCAAATCCTCATCTTCATCGTCGTCGTCATCTTCATCGTCAGTCGCACCATAATCATCTATTTCGTCTTCATCCTCAGGAAAGAGACCCTCCCATGGATCGGAGTCGTTGGAATTGTGCTCTCGACCTGGCGAGGCTCCTGCTAGAGAACCCTTTGCCTTAGCAATCGCAGCGACGATAGATTTGATCATAAAGACAGGTATTGGACGGTGTCGTATGTTAGTGCGGCAGCACGGGCATGTCTTACGGCGGCGCAGCAAGTAATCAGGATCGCTGTCGTCATACATGTCATCGTCAATGACAGGGGCCTTGCGGAACCACTCCTGAAGACATGTTACGCATAGGATATGGCCACAAGGTGAAAGACTGTCGCTGTTCAGAAACGCAGAAAGAATAGGAAAAAAAAGAACGAACGTACGCGTATGGCCGATACAGTAACTCCATGCAAATTTGACATTGCGAATTGCTTTCTACCGTGGTAATAATCTAGGGCCCGGGCGTAAGCTTGTCGACTAAAGGATAGATTTTCAAACCATTTGACGGACCTCGTCAGATTTCTTCGTCCTATTTTGCAGCTTCGTCAGCTGGGATCCGACCTCTTTCAGCTTCTGGATAAACCGAGTTCAATCAGTACTGCAGAGATTTGCACGGAAAATTCTCACTTGTCTCATGGTATTATCCAGCTGCTTGTATTCTTCAATGACCTAGATAATTTTAGCGTAGCTCGCATACCATTATTTCAAAAGCTACCTTGCCCTGTTTCTTGATAGTTTTCTTGTTTTCGTGAGCCAGCTAGAGATGAACTAAGTAACGCGGAGAATATATGATAGGATATATGCACACCTTTTTCCAGGAATCCAGCTCGCGTCTCAATTTTGCAAACTCGGCGGCGGCAAGAGGACCAGTATAGTCGGATTGGATATCGACGATAGGGTGTACCTCCCTTCCCGAGCCCTCAACATCAGAGGCTGTGCCCTTCGATAGCAATTTGGGCGATTCTCGAGATTTTGATCTCTCTCCCTTGAAATGAGAGCCATGGATCTCTGATACACGAGATGTACTTGCATGAGAAGTATTCTCTGCTAAAGGTCGATTGTGTGAACGCGATTTTATCTTGGACTTGCGTCCACGGTCCGAATTGGCATCATCTACGGCCACAAGAAAAGGTCTCGAGCTCGATGAAGGAAGAGATGGGTTTCCAGGCTTCTTCCGTTTGTTCTGGTCTGCATGCGAAGTATCAGGTTTGCGGGTCAGGTTAAGCCGTCCTTGTTGTTGAACTGGCACAGGGTCAGGCGACCTGGACCTGCGCCTGCGTTGGCTAGATAAAGGTGTGGGTCCTGATATTGGCGTTGATTGGCGTCGCTGAGCAATGTTGCGGCGCGACCCTCTTGCGGCGGTGTTCATAGGGAGGTGAATGGAGGAGGAACGCCGTGGCTGAAGTGTGACTCAGCAATGTTTGTGAAAACGTCTCATACTCGCCATCACTTACCCTAGTTTACTTGAGCACGGAGGACAACGTTGCCACCGACGTGAATGGTAAAAAGGTAAGACAAGTGAAGGTCTTGTGTGTGACTATAAATGGATCTGGTCAATGTCACGTGGTTTCGTTAACACGAACTTGAACTCGGTTGAGTCATACACTGTCAGTCAACGACTAAGTTCTACTGGTTTCCCGGTCTGGGGTAGCTGCGTTTTCCAGAAATTTCATTTTGTTGTTCAAGTTGTTACAATAAATCCCTTCTTCTACAGCCAAACATGTTGGACAGGTATGTCTAAACATCTCATCACACCGGTATAATTTGCCCACCAAGACTAACCCCCACGGCATATGACCGGAATAGCTCCACATGGTGAGTCAAGTTCTCAGCGTATACAAGCGTTGCACTGCTGTTCCTCGCTTTCCAATGTCGCTGCATCATCTACTACTACCGCCGGATGTACAGCGGCCCGCCATCCATCATCCGTTTGCAATCCAATGATTTGGCAGTTCACGCATGTCTTGGCTTGTGGCCATAGAACAGCCAGTCGCGCGTTCTTATCAGTCCGGTGCCTATGTGTCCATGGCTTGGTTCTGGCTCGGGCGAGGCGATGGCTTTGCGTGTTTCATGGTGTTCGCTCCTGCTGGCAGTGCCCCTAGTGAATGGCGGACGGCTTGCCGGCGGTACGGCGTATACGTTACACTTGGCTTGCTCCCATTGATGGTGGACCGCTTTCCACAAGGTATGCCAATGACTGGAGCTACTATCAAACAAATTTCCGTGGCGACTGTGTCTTCTTCAACGCACTCCACAAGTCGGGCCTGAAGCACCTCTAACCGGACACAGCCAATTCGCAATTAATGAAGCATCACGGTCGCTCGCTCGTTCCCCCCTGGAACATTCAAGTTATCAAGCTTCTTTGATTTGAAACGCAGAGCGAGACTCGTAGATATCACCTCCAGAAAAATTAACACAACGTGAGTTCATATCGTGGCGATCAAACCGCAATCTAGCCACATCGCGCTTGGCAGACTGCTGTAGGTATGGTATGGTGAGAGCGACCACCATCTTACCAGCCACCTTACTTTCCGAGTGATGGTTGTCTGGGATGGCACTCGGTAAGTTCGGTTGCGCTGACCATCAGCCTCCCTCAAGACTGTTTCTGGTTAACTTTAGATGTGAAATCAGTCATGGTCTTTGTTGTTAGGATTGCGAGCCAAACCACATCAGGGGGGACAAACAACAAGAAAATGGTCAGTGCAACGACGAATCAACATCTGATCATCAAGAAGCTGTATGCCCACCGGTTGAACATGCGGTACAGCAATCTTCTTCCAAATCTTTCACAAGAAGCGCCGAACTGATCGTCGGGCCAAAGATGGAAAATTTAGAACGATAAGCTGCCCTGCAGACTAGCAGGCATTTGACATTAATAGTCACACTGTGAGAGCACATTAACAGCCTACTCTGCGGTGGCATTGGATGGACGAGTCACCCACCAGGAAAAGGTAAGTTGGATCTCATACATAGCCTTGATCATTATCTGAGTTCAGAAAGATGGTGCTTCACGGCAGGGCGAACTATCATCAAAGCCACAGCTCGAAGGGTAAACCGGCAACTTAAAAAGCTTCATTTCTGTAACTCTCGACGACGGCACGCGCCGTGCCAAACTGAGAATAACGGACGAGCACTGTTTCGGTATGAATGGGTCGATCACTGTTGGTTTCATCGTCCGGTGCCAGCGCCACCTGGCCGTCTTTCGCCAGTCGGTAGTGAAATTCTCGGGGTTGCCTC